>JAXCGZ010017705.1:0-42500 GCA_037179515.1 Halocaridina rubra | reverse complement strand
AGTATAGTGAAGTAAACCAGCTACTGCTGTCAGGCGCCACGGCAAAAGATCTTTGCCCCACTCGTACAGTGGGTGTCCCAATATTGTGTTAGGGAATTGTGGGATTTCGTAGATGTTGTGATGAATGGGTTGTGGACAACTTGTCCACCCCCCCCCCCTCCGCCTTTATATGGGAATTACGGCCACAGAAATTGCATCACTAATGTGTTTTCTTTCTATATATTAATATACTTTGATTTACATATATATTTCACTAAATGTAAAGGGTGTTCTTGAATCTCATATTTCAGTTAAAATATAAAATAGAATTTAGATCTTTTAGGTCCTGCATATTCGAGATAACATGAAAAAGCCATTTTTAGAATTGCAAAATTATTTAAACATCTTTTTCAATTTCCTAAAGATTCGATATATCTTGCATATATTCTTTCATAAGGGGTTATATATCTAATACTTAGAATAACAGTCAGTTCATTCGCACTCATGCTTTAATTATCGCATGGATTGGATTTGGTTTTACGTCACGAACTCACTTTTCTACTAAGGGCTAGGACGGTTGCCTTCTTATGAAGGACTTGTTTTGGCAGATGTAATCGTTACCCTGAGTGTATGCCCTTACTAACCTCAGTCCGTGACGGGACTCGAGCCCTCCACCTGACGCCTCATCGCATGTATTAAGTATATCACAAATGACATGCTTTTCCTCATTATTTTCCAGCTCCTCCAGCCGTCTCCGAAAGCACCTTCAAGGTCGAAGTCAAAGATGGTGTGGTTAACTGTTCTTGGAGCTTTCCTCCTTTTTATTCGAGATCGTGTCACTACAAAACCATGGTTGAAATCGGGTTACCTGGAGATAACACGGAGAAATATGAAGTCTCAAATAATATCTACTTTTTCGAGAGGCCTGAAAAGCTTACGCCATGTCACACGGGCAAGATTGAGTGTATAGTAAAAACAGTTGGTGGTACCAACGGTGAAAGCATAGAAGAAATTGATCAAACCACTTACGATGAGGGTGAGAAAGCGAGACTTAATTAGGACAAAGTAGATATATTCATTCATAAACCTAACTTGGATTCTACCAAGTATTTCAATATTAAATATATGTATACATTCAGTGTATATTAGCTTGTGACAGTAGACAATTATACATGTATGATTCTCATGTCATATATAACAGTTATTTCAATATTTATGTATATATGCAATTAGTATTGTTCTTTTATATATTTTTATCTGGCGTGGGTGGGTTCTATCCAAATGGGGAGTTAAGTGTCCTCTATCTCCCTTAGGTCATGCTATCTTCCCCTCTTACTATGCATTTTCTTTTCTTTTTTCATCTGGTTTGGAGGTCAATAAAACCATCTCTGTGTTCCCCTCCGTGTATTAAAAGTCGGCTAAATGCTGTTCATCCAGAGGATTTGCCTTTCATAAGAGGAACTGTGGCATTTGCATAAAGATACATATATAATTTTTTTTTAATTCTGATATTCTATAATGTTATTTATGCTGTTGAATTTTACTTAAACATCAAATGTTTTCATTTCTGTACATTTTCTCCCTTAGAAAATGTTTCGCTTCTTGAGTCATTAATTCTAAATCCTGGTAATAAGAGTATTGACACCTCGTGGAATCTCAGCGTAGACCATTGTTCACGAATTAAAAGCTTTCGTTTAAACTGGACTTCTGAAAGCAATGAGACCATCTTCATGAAAAAAGAAGATAGACAACACTTGATCAATGAACTGATTCCATGCACCAACTACACAGTTACTCTGGAACCACTCAATGATGGAAACATTACCATAGCACAACCAAAGAGTAATCAGACCAGCACTCACATCATGGGTAAGTAAGTTCCTCTGCCACAGGTGGTAGGAGCAGGTCCGGAGACTAAATGGACCAGTAATTAACAAAGCATCAATAATTAGAGGTCATTTTGACAATGAAACTTGCTTTAAATTTGGTTTCTGCTTCATTATTGTTTTCATCCCTGATGACAAATACTGTTGTTGTTGTTGTCATCCTCAAATTTTGCACATTCAATAATAAGTTTTTTTTTATAATACATTTACATAACCGCGATCCCAATAAATAATAATTGGAAAATCAAGTGTCATATTGGTATATCAGTTTTCTACTTTAATTCCTTTGTTCTCTTGGCTTATGCTACCAAAATTTAGAAAGTTCTTACTTATAAACTGACTAAACTAATGATTATCACTTATCTTGCAGAGTTAGATCCCCCAACAAACATCAGTGTATTTGACGAAACAACTGAAACTTTGAGTCTCTCCTGGACTGAACCACTAAATTGGGGTCCTGCTTGTGAACTCGAGGCTTACAATGTATCCTGGAAGGCTGTTGAAATGTCTCTGGAAGAAAAGTTCCAAGAAATTCCACGAAATATTACCACTCATCAACTGACTGATCTAGTACCTTGTACTAATTACACGGTTACTGTCAGAGCAAAAAATGTCGCTGGATTAAGCATGGATGGAATTGCTACGGGTGCAACTGAGAACAGAGGTAGTTAAGGACCAAAAAAATCTTGCAATTATATTTCTATTAAGCCAGTTCAGAGCATATTAATGCTTTGCACAGAAAATGTCTTAAATCACTAAACAATCTGCCTGTTCCCTTCATACTTCAGTATTCGACTCAGTTTTTATTTAAGATTATTTAAGCAATACACGGTCCCTATTCCATTGCATATGGCAATATGCTACTTACATTTGTAATGAAAGATAGTAGACATTTTGCAATTACCAAGAGACTTTAATATTTACAATATACAACAAATACTTTCAAGGCTAATTGTAATCACTAACTGGGCTTCTCACAGTTTTATTAGCCAAAAATCAAACCTTCTTTCCAGTCTTGAATATAAGTAGAATATAAGTAGTGTACTTGTATGAAGTGTCAGCTAGGTTAAAATCCATTTAACACATTACATCCTCTTTGAAATCTAAGTGCAGTCACTTTCTGGGTTCCTCACGATGACATTCACAAAGATATAAACTTTTTGCAGTCTTGAATTCACCAGCATCCCTGAATGTTGAAAATCAGTGGAGTACCTCAGTCAATATTAGCTGGATTCCACATGTGGAGTATGGACCACTGTGTAAGCCGTATCATTACAACTTATCAGTGTCTTCTTTGGATACAATGTCTGTTGTAAAGATAATGCAAATTCCAGCAAATGCATCTTTTCATAAAATTGATGAGCTTGTTCCATGCACAAACTACAATGTTGCTATCAAAGCAATGAACATAGCTGGATCCAGCAATGAAACTGATATCAATACTGCGACTAAATTTGCTGGTAAGTTTTCATACCAAACAAAGATTTGGAATCCGCCTTTCATAACATTGTACACTTGAGATATTATTAAATTGTGAACTGATTTGTTGCGCATTTTGACAATAGTATTTTGTGCCGCTGAACCGACTGGTAGGCTTTCATCCTGCATGAAAAGTACGAAGTATATATTTGAGGTTCCTTTCAATAATGTGTCTTTAACAACACTCTTAACTAAAAGACATCTTTAAACTACAAATTCAAAATGCATCAGATTGTGATTCTAGTATTTTGGTATATCCTTAAAGGAACTGCTAAGCTCACATGGTAATACCTTTTTTCATTATCTAAAGTTCTAGAACCACCAACTTCTATAGACGTTAATGAAAGGGAAACCACAGCGCTGAACATCACATGGCAGCCTCCAGCAGAGTGGGGAAGTATGTGTACACTAGAGAACTTCAGAATTGCTTGGTACCCTCCTAACCTCTCTAATGAAAACTCTACCATCCTACCTGCAAAGAACACAACTTACAAAATAACAAACCTTATGCCTTGCACCAATTACACCATCGAAGCTCGAGCTGGAAACTTGGCTGGATATAGTTCGGGGAGAGTCATTCATGCTGCTACAGAAATTCGAAGTGAGTATCATGAAAATTGGAGTTTTGATTTTATTAATGCATTTACATTTTACATTTAAGAATTATGACCCCAATAGAATTTTGGTACTTGAGAGAACCACAACAATGTGGGTGTGGTCATTTTTTGCTTAATTTTGCATATGTTTCTGAAGTGTTTTTAAGTGAGTTAATCCTACATAGGGAAATAGTATATTAATCTAGCCTCTATTTATTGTTTTATATTTGAGAGTTAAAGAAGCATCCAAAATATATGTAATGAGTGTTAGCCTACTTTAGGTTGTATTACAAGAATTTTATAGTTTTCAAGCACACATACATTAGCTTTTTGACTACATGAGAGATGCTCTTTAGTTCTTCATCAGCAGTTAGAAATCATTGCCTCATAGAATTAGAGATTTTATATGCAGTATATCAGCTTAAGTAGGCTTTTCTCAGCAGTCTGTAAATAGTGTTCTGCATATGTTCATATTCAAGGGGTGCTTTTCCAACTTTAGCAAACATCAATAGAAAGGGCTCTAATCTCCAGTTATAACATACAGCTTTACAAGAAAAAAAAATCTATGTGCAAGGGCTGTGATCCTTATTGTTGGGGGTAGCATAGCCTCCTAAACACCTTTTCACCATACACCTTGTAGACTGAAGTCTGTCTGTCTGAGGATCCACCTTTCATTGATTGTTACTTTTTTGGAATTCCTGAGCAATAGTTAACCCACCAGTGACTTTGCCAACCCTGCCCTAACTTCTTACTTTGGTCTGCGACACCTGACTCCTATCTATACAGTCTTAGCAACCCTTAACAGAGGGATTCCCTCATCCGCCACCTGAGGGACACATCTGGTAGGGACTTTTTGTTTTGGTCCACGACTCCTTATTCTATATATTCAGAGTAACCTTCTACAAGAGGACATCCTCATCCGCCAATCAAGGGATGTGCTTGGTAGGGGCTTTTTGTTTTGGTCCTTGACTCTTTCTGTATATTGGGAGTAGCCCTCAGCAGAGAACTTCCTTCATTCATCATCTAGGGGACGCACATGGTAGGGGTTTTCTCACCACCCTAGGAAGTGTCAGTGTCAAAGCACTAACCCATTCACCGGCAGACCCATCGTCTTTTCTCCCTCAACTTTGTTTTACCCACTGAGTGCTAGGGGACCTGATATCGCAACCTCTTCCCTATAGTATTTTTCTCTTGTAGAGAGTCAAGGCATGCAATGAGACTCTGGCAGGAACACTTCATCCAGAACCCTCGTCACTGGGTCTCTGAATGTACTCTATACTGGGACCCAAGAGCAATCAGCTTTAGAGAGGCATCTAAAATTAAAGGAATTTATTCTCAATTATAGGCATACCGCCATGGAATCGGACAATAATATGTATAGATATGAAACAGACAGAAGATACAAGTCAGGTCTTATAGCCTAGCGCTGAGACCCAGAAACACTCAGGCACTAGAGAAGTTTCCAAGATTTGTGAGATATAGTTTCAGTTAGAGGCATACCACCACGGAATCAGACAGTGATATGCTTGATTGAAAATAAAAATGGAGGAGATATAAATAAAAACTTAATAATATATGGAGACTCTAAATGCAGCTTACGTACTTCCAACTTGTATAAATCTGACATTTAAGATAATTTAGATAATTATATGAGTTTACCATATAATATTTTACGTTTTCTTCAAAAAGAAATTATTCATTTTCATTTTTTTTTGGGGAGACTAATTTATTTTGAGCACTTTTATCGTTTTATACCTATAATCATTAAGATATTAAATAAAGGTCTTATTGCTGTTGTTATAATAATTATCTTATTACTAGAACTATATAAATTTATTGTCTCTGCTGCATTTAATAAATTCAAATATTCAAGAGGTTTATTTCATCCACTGCTAGGAAGTGGAAATGAATTGCCAAGCCTTGCTTAATCTTTTTTAAGTAGACTTTGATGCTTAATTTCTAAAATGTCAGTAGAATAATGCCAAAAATGTACTACTTATTTCTACTTGTATATATAAATATATATATATATATATATATATATATATATATATATATATATATATATATATATATATATATATATATATATATATATATATATATATATATATATATATATATATATATATATATATATATATATATATATATATATATATATATATATATATATATATATATATATATATATATATATATATATATATATATATATATATATATATATATATATATATATATATATATATATATATATATATATATATATATATATATATAAATATATATATATATATATATATATATATATATATATGTGTGTGTGTGTGTGTGTGTGTGTGTGTGTGTGTGTGTGTGTGTGATTACCTAATTGTGTTTACGGGAAAGAGCCCAAAGCTCGTATCTTCCCGTCTCCTCATCGGTTCCATTTTAGACTTAGTGATACTTATCATACCGTGTGTGTGTGTGCGATTACCTAATTGTGATTACCTAATTGTGTTTACGGGAAAGAGCCCAAAGCTCGTATCTTCCCGTCTCCTGATCGGTTCCATTTTAGACTTAGTCATACTTATCATACCTGTCCTTAAAACTATGGATTGAGATAGCATTAACTACCTCCTCGCTTAGCCAATTCCAATTATCAACTACTCTTACACTGAAAAAGTATTTCCTTACATCCTGCAAAGAAGTTTTCTTACCAAGCTTCAAACTATGACCTCTAGTTCTAGAGCCAGCCATATCGAAATATCGATCCCTATCCACTCTATCTTAACCATGAAGGAATTTAAAGACTGTCACCATATCCCCCCTCACTCTTCTAGCTTCGAGTGATGGTAAGTCTAATTCCCTCAGCCTCTCATCATAACTGAGATTGCGTATTTCTGGCACCAGTTTCGTGGCATGTCTTTGAACTTTTTCAAGCTTATCTATGTGCTTTTTCAAGTGCGGATTCCAAAAGGGGGCTGCATATTCGAGTTTTGGCCTCACATAGGTTACATAAATATTTCTGAACATTTCCTTGTCCATGTGCCTGAAGGCTGCCCTTACATTTGATAAGAATGCATATGCTGCCCTTACTATGCCATTTATATGTATTTCTGGAGACAAATCTGCCAGTATATTTACTCCTAGATCTCTCTCATTTTCTGTCTCTTGAAGTTGTACTCCAGCCACCGAGTAGTCAAGCTTGGGCCTTCTTGCACTTGTACCCATTCTCATTACCTTACATTTTGAAGTATTGAATTTCATTAGCCACTTTTCTGACCACTCATGCAGATTATTTAGATCCTCCTGAAGTTCTCTACCATTGTTCTCGTTTTTTACTTTCTTCACAATCTTTGCATCATCTGCAAACATATTCATGAATGAATTTACAGACTCTGGTAGGTCATTTACATATATATATATATATATATATATATATATATATATATATATATATATATATATATATATATATATATATATATATGTATGTATATATATATATATATATATATATATATATATATATATATATATATATATATATATATATATATATATATATATATATATATATTTCTTTTCTTTCTACTCTGTTTCCTCTCTCTCACCAAGTTGTTTCCACTTCTGGAGGCATCTGACTTTATCCAACAGAGGGAGACCAGGATGACTGAGGGGTTAAAAATGCTCAACTCTGGAAATGACACACCAGCGATTGAGCCCACCCTGTAGCCATAGAAAGGTCATCCAGCCTTGATTCCCCAGCTACACACTGTCTGTGTTCACCCCCATAATGGTGAATAATTGCGACACATATAACGAGGATAACTTTTTCCAGCTAAGCTGTTGCTTGACTATAATAATAAACTATCTATCTATCTATCTATCTATCTATCGATCTATCCATCCTCAAAAGCTATAAGTTACCTTATTAGGAAAGTGGCTGAGTCAAAGCAAAAAATTAACTCTTGTTTGTGGAGGAATACAAAGGATGGGATTCCCATTCATGATCTTTGACCTCATTTTTTTATTATTCTTTTCAGTCCTGGAAGCACCATCGTCACTGACCATCGCATATAATCAAAATGCTTCACTCCTTATCAACTGGACTCCTCCCCATGAATGGGGTCCACTCTGTATGCTAGAAAACTATAGTATATCTTGGTCTAATACTGACGATCCAGAATTAAATGACTCTTCACTGGTACCAGCAAATGAGTCATCCTTTGAAATAACAGGTCTAATTCCTTGTTCCAGTTATGAAGTTGAAGTTAAGGCGATAAACACAGTTGGAGAAAGCGACGGAGTAACAAGCATTGGATACACTTCAGTAAACGGTAAATACTGAAATGTATCTTGTGAGAAATCCTTTTGTAGAGAGATCTCTTGCATTCATTGTTTACAGATGTCCTTGATGATCCTGTATGTACATAATTAGATTTTTGGTGTACATATCTAGTTGTCCTAATCATCTAAAATATATACTGTATTTCCATGAAACTGAGACAACAACATCAAGTATTACGGTCAAATGGACCCACACAGAATGGGGACCTTTATACCCTTTGTTAAATTTCAATGTATCCTGGAGAGCTGATGAGCCCTTCAGTAATGATACTAAATCAATATTAGTTGACGCCACTGCCAATAGCACCACAATAGATTCTCTCGATGTGTGCACAATGTATGCTATTGAAATCAAACCCTTGAACACCGAAGGTTATAGTAAACCACAATTCATCCATAGTAAAACTAAAGCTATGGGTAAGTACCCAATATATAATTTCTGAAACTTTTCAAATATATAGTATTTTTAGGGAAGGTAAAATTCCTTAAAAATGGCTGCCATAATTGGGTATATCCTTTTCTGACTGTCTCGCAATTACAGTCTGCCAGGCAAAAGTCTCTATAATTATTAAGATTGTGTGGGGTATTTTCCGAATTTGCTGCTTGGTTTTCGTGGAGATCTGGGCATTTGTGATATGTTTCTAGCCATTTCTCCAGTTTTGCAAAGAGCACTGAATTTGGGTCAAGAGGCATTCATAACTGAACCCTTGAATTTAGTGTTGTCTTTGATCGTCTAAGGCCCGATTTCTTAAACAGTGTAAACCTAGGATACCATATTGTTAGTTAGCTAGACACACACACACATGGATTTCATAAATGCATTTGACGCAGTTCTGTGTATGGCTAGGATCCTGTACGGGATCCTAGCCATACACAGAACCACGTCAGATACGTTTATGATATCCATTTGCGTGTGTCTAGCTAACTAACAATATGGTATCCTAGGTTTACAATGTTTAAGAAATCGGACCAAAAACATTATTAAAATTTAATTCATTCATTCTGTAATTAAACAATGACTTGCTTCATGGCTGCTTCGAGTCCCCACTCCGCCAGTACTTGTGCATTTTCTTTTATTAGACTAAATATAAATCAGTCTTCAAAGACTACCATTCCTGCTACTAGTAGGAAGTGGAATGAGTTGCCCAGCCATGTTGCTGAGTCAATGGAGTTTCAGAACTTTAAGTAGACACTAATAAGTTTTCATTAAAAACACTCTGGTGAAGAATTTTTAAAATTTTAATGGAATACTTCCAGTATTGCAATACTGAGTCATGCCATTTTATATTATTTTTATATTTTCTTTTTAATTTCCCTCACCATGTTGCATCCTATGCTGGAGCCGTCTTATTATATAGTTTTTATTTTTCTAGCCGGGCTTGTTGCTTGGCTTATGATGATAATCATCATCATCATCATCATCATCATCATCATCATCATCATCATCATCATCATCATCATCATCATCATCATCATCATCATAATAATAATAATAATAACAATAATAATAATAATAATAATAATAATAATAATGATAATAATAATAATAATAATAATAATAATAATGTATTCTCTCCAGTTCCTGGTCCACCTAAAGCTGTCACATGTAGCAGCACTTCCTGCGGTCATGAGGTGTGGGTCAACTGGACAAAACCTGAAAGCGACAGTTGTACCACAAAATATATTGTCAGTTACACAGGAGACATTCTCTGGTCCGGTGAAATATTCAACAGCACCACCACAACTTCAGAATATATCAAACTGGAAGGATTAATTCCTTACACTTATTACAATATATGCATTGCTGCAGATTCCGTGCAAAGTACTGGTAGATCTGAATGCTGCACAATCCAGACACAAGAAAAATGTAAGTTACTTTTATTTTTTTAATAGTAATTATGTGTACGTAATACTAAAAACTTTTCTAGTTAATTTGCAATTTCTTGTTATTATTCTCTTGATTCGTCTATTTTCAGCCCCAGAGCCGCCTGTGTCCTTTAAACAAAGCAACGTTATATCTGATGCCCATAGCATCACTCTAGAATGGGAGCAACCAACTGCACTGAATGGCAACTTCTCTGGCTACCAACTCACCTGGGGAATGACCAGATCAAATTACTTATTTATACCTGCAAATCAAACGAGTATAATCATTGACAATTTACTTCCTGGAACGACCTATACATTTACCCTCCAGGTATGAATGAACCATATAACATTTATCTGAGAATACTAATCACACTTCTCCATTCTGACTGACATAGTGTCATTCATATTACATGTCATATTCAACTGGCTATCTGATAGTTGTGATGCTTAAGTGGAAAATATGCCTGCCTAATATATATGTTTTGTTTTCAGTTTATATACTCAACGGCAATAATTTACTTTAAAAAATATATATCTATATTAATTCAAATTATTTTTCTGGGTATAAAAGGCAAAAAACTCTGTTGGACTTAGTGCTGGTAGTAGTGTGACTGTGACAACAGCGCCAGCGCCAGAAATGAAACCTCTACATATACCAGGAATTATACTTGCTGTCCTTGGAGGTGCGCTACCTATTCTTATAATTATCGGAGTCGTGGTATATTTATCCAAGAAGAAGAAGTCACAAAATGATCAAGAGAGGTAGGGCTTGTTGTCCCTATGGAAAAAAAAACGCTCCTATATGAATCTAGGGTTCAATTTTAATCGTGATTGGGAAGGTTACTTTGATATCCATATATTAATCTAGCTTTTTATTCATTGGAAAACTTTTGAAAACATGCAATAATAGCAAAAACAATTAAATAGATAAAGAATATTGTTGTATAAATCTATGGATACTAAAAACTCCTTGAATAATTGAAGATAATGTTGAATCTTGAGCATGTTCGAGCTATATCCTTGATTCTCAAAGAAGACGCGATTATGATTAGTGTAAAACATATGAAAACTTGAGCAGTGGCTCTTGAAAGAACAAAGGAGTTGCAAATCTCTTCGATTATTCACCGAATTTTAAAATTCTTCGTTATAAAATATTTACAGAGAGAATGATTACTTTGTAATATCATAACACTAGATGCTGTGACAGAATAAACTTACTTAGCCATTTATATTTTTTTCATTCTTTCCTTTGCAGCCTCAACGGTGCGGTGAACATAATGTACAGTATTCCATTACTTATTTGCATTTACTTATAATTGAATTCTAGATCATTAAATTCACGTACTGTGCTTTATTTTACTCTCTAGTGCATCATAGTATGTGATTACCTAATTGTGATTACCTAATTGTGTTTACGGGAAAGAGCCCAAAGCTCGTATCTATGCTCTTGATCTAGTGATCAAACAGTAATTAATATCTATACTTAAAATACTTTCATTTTCTTACTTTTATTTCGTCATTCTCATTCTAGTACAATATAGCATATTGAATATCCCGTGGGATTCATTTTTTTTTTTTTTTACTCACTAGCAGTTACCACTTCTCTTCTTTAAACCATGAATATATTGACCCTTTACTGTTTCCTCACATGGCGAATTCCAATTATCAATTATTCTTACTTAAAAGAAAAATTAGAAAAAGAAATAAAAAGAAATAAAAAATTAAAAAACTTCCATATATTCTGTCAAGAAGTTTCTTTGCAAAGCTTCGAATTATGACCTCTAGTTTTAGAGCCACCCTCGTCAAAATATCGTTCCCTGTCCAATATACAGAAAAAAATGATTACTTAGTAATAGCATTACATTAAATGCTGTGACAGAATTAATTTACTAAGCCATTTATATTTTTTTTTTCCTTTCCTTTGCAGTTCTTATGCCGTGGTGAACCCAAGGTAATGCATTATTTATTTACATTCTTTCTTCGAATGATGGTAGTTCTATCTCCCTCGGCCTTATTTATAAGAAGAATCATAATCCTTATGTATCGATAGATAGATAGATAAATATGAACTGCGGAAAGACCCCATAATAATAATAATAATAATAATAATAATAATATAATAATAATAATAATAATAATAATAATAATAATAATAATAATAATAATAATAATAATAATAATAATAATAATAATAATAATAATAATAATAATAATAATGATAATAATAATAGTTATAATAATAATAATAATAATAATAATAATAATAATAATAATAATAATAATAATTATTATTATTATTATTATTATTATTATTATTATTATTATTATTATTATTATTATTATTATTATTATTATTATTATTATTATTATTATTTTTATTATTATTTATTATTATCATTTTATTATTATTATTATTATTATTATTATTATTATTATTATTATTATTATTATTATTTTTATTATTATTATTATTATTATTATTATTATTATTATTATTATTATTATTATTATTATTATTATTATTATTATTATTATTATATTATTATTATTATCATAACTTTTTCACTACCAAAATGATAATTTTACTTTATTTTTTTATATATTTATTTATTCATTCATTTATTTAGTTATGTATATAGTTATTTATCTATAATTTGTTTATTCATTTAAGTGGCTAAGTGATATCATCACTTGTATACCCGTCAAACTTCTATCGATAATAAATTCGTTAATATTCTCATCTAAGTCCGCAGAAACATCATTACATTTCTTTACCGAACCTGCGATTTGTTTTCGTTTATTTCCAGCTATGTCGGGCCAACTCCTGAAAAAACATGGATGGGTGCAATACCCATTGCCAAATCAGATCTTCCTCAGTATATAGCTGTAAGTAGGGTAATTTTTGCAAACGTTTTTGTCTTCCTTTCAAAACTAGAAATATACTAGAAATATACAAGGCTCTCATTTCTTCTTAAAAGGAAGGTGACCTAGTCAAAGCACACATCCATTGCAAGGGAACCCATTCATCTTTTCATTTCAAATTTGTTTCATTCATTACTAACACACCAATCATTTTTCCAAAGTAGCAGTATTCTAGTCAGTCTGTATCTTACATACCAAAGTTCAGTTCAGTTCCGGTTTTACGTCACGGAATCCCTTTTCTACCAAGGGCTAGGACGGTTGCCTCCTTGCGAAGGACTTGTTTTGGCAAATGTAATCGTTACCCTGAGTGCATGCCCTTGCTAACCTCAGACCGTGACGGGGCGCGAACCCTCGACCTGACGCCTCAGAGTCGCAGACGCTGCCGCTTCTGGGACGTCAGGTGTTGTTATATGACGGTAGTCTAAATTCCAGTAGCTGGAAGCACTCTGTTAAGTAGGACTGAATTTTCATATTACATATGAGATTTTGTTCTTCGACTCTTTTTCTCATTCTAGTATCTACAAGCAAACAACCAATAGAGACAGGATTTACATTACATGCAAATATTCTTTGATTGTTTTCTCATTATCAGTATTTGGAAGCAAGCAGCCACTGATACCCATATATTCTATAACACATTAACATTTTTGTTCTCCGATTATAGTCTCATTTCCAGTATCTGGAAGCATAGCGCCAAGAAAACCCGGATATTAAATTGTGTTTCAAAAATTTTCTATAAGACTGTAGTTTCATTTCTGATATTAGGAACAAACAACCATGAGAGCACTGGTATATCAAAGTTTTTATTTTCTGATGGTTGCCTCATTTCCAGTATCTGGAAGCAAACAGCCATGAGATTACTGGATTTTACATTACATATCAAAGTTTTTGTTTTCTGATGGTTGCCTCATTTCCAGTATCTGGAAGCAAACAGCCATGAGATTACTGGATTTTACATTACATATCAAAGTTTTTGTTTTCTGGTGGTTGCTTCATTTCCAGTATCTGGAAGCAAACAGCCATGAGATTACTGGATTTTACATTACATATCAAAGTTTTTGTTTTTTGATGGTTGCCCCATTTCCAGTATCTGGAAGCAAATAGCCATGAGATTACTGGATTTTACATTACATATCAAAGTTTTTGTTTTATGATGGTTGCCCCATTTCCAGTATCTGGAAGCATACGGCAAAAAAGGTTTGGAAAAACAGTTTGCTGCCTTAAAAGCTATGAGTCCCAAAAATTCAGTCACAGTGGCTCAAGCACAATGCAATCTTTCGAAAAACAGGTCCAGAAATGCCTTGCCTTGTAAGTATCAAATTCATTTATTTTTATATATATTTATTCATTCATTTACCAATTCATTTATTCATTTATTAAAGAAATACACTCTGCACGTAATGCTTTCCACTGTTTCTTTTGGAGGCTAAGAATTTTACATAGGCCTATTGAAATATTTAAAGGTCTTTAGATAGTGTTTGCACCTAAGCATTTATTCTATTGATTACAAAAACACTGAATTCTTCTTCTGTCATAACTGGAAGACTTCAGTGGTTTGCACAGACAAAGGCTGGCAAATTTATGCTCTGGGTAAATACTGTCGAATTCAAGAGTAGTTTCTTCGTAGGTTAAAAGATTTACTTATAAGTGTGCAATTATTCACTACTTTCATAGTTTTAACACCACGAGTCAAAGATTTCAGTAAGTCAGCTGTACAATCACCCATCACCTGCATAAGTCTAGAAGCAAGACCTTACCAGTCTCACACTTCAGATCACTGAAGAAATCATTTTTATTATTCTTTGTTTATATATTCACTGGCATTTCTAGGTATACTAAAGGAAAAAAATCTAGAAATCGCAAAGATAAGTCCGTACGTTTAGTTCAGGATTTTTTCTTACAGATGACAACACCAGAGTAATTTTATCAAGCTCTTCCAATGACACAGGATCTGACTACATTAACGCTAGTTATATCAAGGTAATAGCATACCTGTACCATTCCGGTATTGTGTAATAAATAACATCGTTTATCTCGTTAATAAGTTCATAGAATACTGTCACGGAATTTGAAATGAGATGATATAGCTTACATTCTAAACTCAATCGTGTTTTTTAGCCTGACAAGGTAGGGGCATGTGTTATCATTATTATTTTTAGTAGTAGTAGCATAACTTACATTTCTGACTATTAAAACACGTTTAAATTTTTTCTTCAAAGGATTTTCTCGGTCGAGAAAGCTTCGTAGCTACCCAAGCACCCACAGAGAGGACTGTCCACGACTTTTACAGAATGATCTTGGAACTGAAATGCTCCAGTATCGTAATGCTTACCAACATTATGGAAAAAGGAATGGTCTGTCATATGAACATATTTTTGTGGACGATTAGAGCCTTAAATATACTTTATTTTTTCTTTACAAAAAGGTATTTTGTTTCATAAAATGATATATCATTGTTGTGGGGAGGTTTCTATATTATTATTATTATTATTATTATTATTATTATTATTATTATTATTATTATTATTATTATTATTATTATTACTATATATATATATATATATATATATATATATATATATATATATATATATATATATATATATATATATATATATATATATATATATATATATGTATATGTATGTATGTATGTATTTATGTACGAAACTGCTGCTTATATATACTTTCTCTTACTTTCTCACAATCTTTTTCCAGAGTAAATGCGAAAAATACTGGCCTGACAGAGTGGAAGGAACTGTCTCCTGTGGTGGCTTCATAATGAGAAACCATGATGAAATTAAGAGAGCATTTTATACAATACGTTATTTGGAAATTAGCGAGGTATGTAATTACCTAATTGTAATTACCTACATGTGTTTACGGAAAAGAGTCCCAATTTCGTAACTTCCCGTCTCCTGCTCAGTTCCATTTTGTATTTAGTGATACTTATCATACTTGTCCTTAAACTATGGATTGAGTTAGCATTAACTACCTCCTCGCTTAGCGAATTCCAATTATCAACTACTCTTACACTAAAAAAAAGACTTCCTTATGTGCATATATGCATTTTTATGTATAGTAGTAGTAGTAGTAGTAGTAGTAGTAGTAGTAGTAGTAGTAGTAGTAGTAGTGGCCACCGCGACTATGATTCATCATATCGAGGGTTCGTGGCCAAAAAGATACGGTCTGAAGTTAGAAAGGGTATTCGCTCATGTTAACGGTCACTTTTGCCTAAACCAAAGTCCCTCGCAAGGAGGTACTGCCCTAGCCCTTAGTAGAATAGGGATCCGTGACGTAAACAAGTCACCCATATCATTATAATTATTATTATTATTATTATTATTATTATTATTATTATTATTATTATTATTATTATTATTATTATTATTATTATTATTATTATTATTAGTGGTAGTAGTAGTGGTAGTAGTAGTAGTAGTAGTAGTAGTAGTATGTATGTATGCATATATGTGATTACCTAATTGTGATTACCTAATTGTGTTTACGGGAAAGAGCCCAAAGCTCGTATCTTCCCGTCTCCTGATCGGTTCCATTTTTAGACTTAGTCATACTTATCATACCTGTCCTTAAAACTATGGATTGAGGTAGCATTAACTACCTCCTCGCTTAGCGAATTCCAATTATCAACTACTCTTACCCTGAAAAAGTATTTCCTTACATCCTGCAAACAAGTTTTCTTCCGAAGCTTCAAACTATGACCTCTAGTTCTAGAGCCAGCCATATCGAAATATCGATCCCTATCCACTCTATCATAACCATGAAGGAATTTAAAGACTGTCACCATATCCCCCCTTACTCTTCTAGCTTCGAGTGATGGCAAGTCTAATTCCCTCAGCCTCTCATCATAACCGAGATTGCGTATTTCTGGCACCAGTTTCGTGGCATGTCTTTGAACTTTTTCAAGCTTAGCTATGTGCTTTTTCAAGTGCGGATTCCAAAAGGGGGCTGCATATTCGAGTTTTGGCCTCACATAGGTTACATAAATATTTCTGAACATTTCCTTGTCCATGTGCCTGAAGGCTACCCTTACATTTGATAAGAATGCATATGCTGCCCTTACTACGCCATTTATATGTATTTCTGGAGACAAATCTGCCAGTATGTTTACTCCTAGATCTCTCTCATTTTCTGTCTCTTGAAGTTGTACTCCAGCCACCGAGTAGTCAAGCTTGGGCCTTCTTGCACTTGTACCCATTCTCATTACCTTACATTTTGAGGTATTGAATTTCATTAGCCACTTTTCTGACCACTCATGCAGATTATTTAGATCCTCCTGAAGTTCTCTACCATTGTTCTCGTTTTTTACTTTCTTCACAATCTTTGCATCATCTGCAAACATATTCATGAATGAATTTACAGACTCTGGTAGGTCATTTACATATACAAGGAACAAAAGTGGCCCTAAAACTGAACCCTGTGGAACTCCACTACTAACTCTTCTCCATTCAGACACTGAGTGTCTTACTCTAACCCTCTGTTCCCTTCCTTCTAAGTAAGTTTTTATCCATTCCAAGACATTTCCACCTATTCTAGCCATTGATTGCAGCTTCCTAATAAGTCTCCCATGTGGAACAGTGTCAAACGCTTTCTGGAAGTCTAGGAATATGCAATCTGCCCAGCCCTCTCTTTCCTGTAAGATTTGGCTTACCTCATCATAAAATTCTAATAAGTTTGTTACTGTTGATCTTCCTTCTCTGAAGCCATGTATGTATGTATGTATGTGTGTAATTACCTAATTGTGCTTACGGGAAAGAGCCCCGTTCTCGTAACTCCCCGTCTCCTGGTCTGTTCAATTTTTGTAGTTAGTGATATTTAACATACTATGAATTGAGTTATCATTAACTACCTCCTCGCTTAGCGAATTCCAATCATCAACTAGTCTTACACTAAAAAAAAAGGTACTTCCTTACATCCTGCAAACAAGTTTTCTTACGAAGCTTCAAACTATGACATGTATGTATGTACATATGTAATTATCTAATTGTGCTTACGGGAAAGAGTTGATGAAAGTTCAAGGCTCTCTGTGGGATCCATGATTACATTTATATATTCTCTATTTTTTTTTTGTTAATGTCTCATTCATATTTATAATTTTCCTCCTTCGCTGAGGTAGTTGTTTTCAACAGTCTCTTCTTCTTCTTCTTTTCTTTCAATATTTTAGGTATCAGAATCGCAGGAAAGAGGGAACAAGCGTTTAATTAGGCAGTTTCACTTCACTGCATGGAATGATTTTGATGTGCCTGTGCGAGAGGAACATGTTTTGGACTTTATTCAAAATATTAGGAGTTTTATGACTCACAGAGAGGCTCCTATGATAGTCCACTGTAGGTGAGTAAAGGAAAGACATACATTAATACGTAGTTTCCACGACGTGATGATATTCAAAAAATGTTTAGTCCATTGGTTGAATGGTAAAAACAATTAATATATACTCAAAATTTTTACTCTCCTCTGCGTTCTGTTTTCCATATTGATTTTCATCCGTGTAACTTGAATATCAGTGAAAACATATTCGTGTTATAATATGCAAATAGAAAATAACAAAAATAATCATTGAAGTTTATTGTCACACTTTTTTATTTAAATTCTCTAAAACTAAAAGCAGAAAAATAACAAAATCTCTCCTCAACTAATGTTCTTCTGCCATAAGCTATACTGGAATCCTCAGCAGTCTTGAGCACTAATATATATTAAAAATAATTGATTTATATAAAAGTGTGAAGTGTTTTTGCAGTAAAATATTGTATATAATTCTTTCATTGTTTTACAGTACTGGCGTTGGTCGTACAGGTACCTTCATAGCCTTGTGGAACCTGCTGGCATCCATAAGGAGCGATCCTGAAAATCCAAATATCTTCATCAAGAAAACCATTCTGGATATGAGAGAAAGTCGAGCTCACATGGTGCAGTCACAGGTTGGAGGAGAAATTCATTCTTTTATTAATTTCCAGTTTCAGCTGTGATTTATTTATGAATATATAGGCTATTAAGTGCCATCATTGTAGAATTACAGGATTGGAAGTGGAGAGTTCTCAAAGATTCCATGCAGCCTAAGTTGTGATTCTGCTTTAAAAGAGGATACTAAGTATTGACATTGAGGAATTCCAGGGTTGGGATGCTACGAATTCATGAAGGATTTCCTTCTGTATAAGGTTTTTTTTTTCTAAATAAAAGGATACTAAATACTGACATGGAGGATTTCTAAAATAGGACACTAGAGGATTTATGAAGGATTCGTTCTACCCTAAAGTGTGATCCATCTTTGACAAAAATAAAAAAAAAAAAAGATGCTAAGTACTGTCATGGTGAGCTTCCAGGAAAGGAAAGTGAAGATCTCTTGAAGGATTTTCAGTGACCTAATGAATGATTAGGGATTCAGGAACAGTTCTAGATAAGAGCATGGTGGGTTCATATGGTAGGATGATGAAGATTCCTTGAAGGATTCCCAGGTGATTTAAAGATAACCAGGGATTCGGAAATGGTTGCAAGTACCAACACGGGTTTCCATTGAAAAATGGTCAAAATATCTGGAAAGATTTCCTTGGTCCTCGGGAATCATCAGGAATTAGGGAGGGTGTATAAGGAATGAATGAATTGCCAAGCAATGAGTATACATTTTACACTATATAATATAGGAAAGGATGAATGAAGAAAATATCCAAGACAATTGACTATAAAGTATTTTCAGAAAGGAGAACTGGCACACAAGTGGAATGATTATTTTAGAAAAGTAGCTTTTTTTTTTTTAGCAAAAGAAACTCATTTAATCTGAAAGAGAGAGAGAGAGAGAGAGAGAGAGAGAGAGAGAGAGAGAGAGAGAGAGAGAGAGAGAGAGAGAGAGAGAGAGAGAGAGAGAGAGAGAGAGAGAGAGAGAGATGCTTCCTATCTCATGAGGGATTAACTACTCAAGTACGAAGAGACTGTGAGGTTAGAGGTACATATAAATCCTGTTACTTAGTTCATAAACAGACTCGTGATGATCCCTATATAGCTTTTTTATTCAGATCTGAGATTTGTATTTCTTTTATAAATACATGAAACCTGTAAACATTGGATCATATAACTATTTTTCAATAGTTTTTAAAAATCCAATCACCAGGGAGCAATTCAGCTCAACTCGGTACCAGTCCGATGCCTGGATCAACGGAGAGGGTTCAGAAAAGGCATAAGGCCCTAAAACTCTGAGCCTTCACCAAACTATGTCTTGAGATAATAAGTGACCCATATTGAGCATGGGAATAGCAGGTCAATTAAAAAAATAATAATTAAAAAAAAAAATAAATAAATAAATATATATATATATATATATATATATATATATATATATATATATATATATATATATATATATATATATATTATATACACGTATTATATTCTTGTCCTTATTTTAATACAGGAACAGTACCTGTACCTCTGTAATTGCATCGATGCATACCTGAAGGAACCCCAAAGATGGAATGATAATCAAATAAGTAAGGCACTGATTGAATCCCATGGATTTATAGTTGTAAATATGTAAAAATTTTACTAAATTTCCTTTATTTAGCGTAAAATAGTGGAGAAATGGGTATACTATTTTGATTTCAACGTCGATCAATGACATATAGATCTAAAAATATGTTCATCGCTTTTCTAAAACACAATTTAACTCATTTAATAATTGTATTAGTATTTGATTTAAATGTCGATTTGTGACCTCATTATATATAGATATGAAAAAAAATTAACATAACTTTCCTATCTCAAGCTGGAAACAATAGCGAAATTGGATTATTTGTTTTTAACATCAATTAGTGACTTCATTATATGTAGATACGGAAATTGTTCATTTTTTTTCTGTATCTCAAGCTTGAAATCGTTTAAAAATTGGGTTACTCGATTAATGCTCTCAGAAACTTTCTCATATTCAGAGTGGGAAAGAAATCATATGAAATCTGTTTTCGATGTTTTCTAAAGTTACATAAAGCTACTACGAATACAGTTAAAAGCTAGACAATAAAAAAAATGCTTTACATTATTTTAAAATATTTATATTACTATTTTTGTTTCTTACAGACGACGTTCAACACATCTCTGCCAACAGCCTGTCTTTTGAGTACTAGAGAAAAATATCAGCAGGAATCCTTCCAAACTATGCAAGTTAATAATTTTGGATATAAGGGGAACTAATAGATAATACATACAAGAAAAGAAGAAAGGATGATAGTGGTAGTGGAGAGATAGACTTTTATCCAGAGAACATCAAAGTCAGGAGATTCAAGGTCCATGAGCCTCACAGTAGGAGTGTTAATGTTGCAGTATGCACAGACCTCACCTTTGGAACGAAAACGAGTATACAGATTATAGTGAGAGATTTAAATGGGTCATTGGAAGCATATTTAGACAACTAGGTTTCAGATAGGAGGAGGATCTTAGGGAGGAAAGTGCCCAAGTGTTGTTCTACAGACGAAAGATTAGAGTTTAGCCCACGAATGTTAGAATAGTGAAGAGTGAAAGAAGCAGATCTATTGGGAGGTGCAAGGCTAAGAGCAGAACCATCACTACCACCAGGCGTGTCTGCCCTCAAGCCAATAGTGGAGTCAACACGATCCCCGGAGATTCTTCGCACCCCTCTTTTCAAAAAAAAAAAAAAAAAAAAAAAAAAAAAAAAAAAACTTTAATTTCATAGAAATGATTATTTTTATTTGCTTTTTTTTTTCTAAGAATATTTTTTTTAATATAATTCTTGCAATTCATAAAGTGACTATGATTAAGTTAATAAATTCAATACTACAAAAAATTTATTCTGATTTCGCTGAAATTAAGTTTCTTTATGCGAATCAAGTCAAATAATGTAATGCCACTATAAAACTTTAGATTTCATTATCATGTAGTAAAAAAAAAATGTGGATTAATTTGTGGAATATTGAAATTTTGTGTGTGGATATTTTGTGGATAAAACGTCACCTGTACGTGGATCATGAGTGAGAGCAAAGTGGCAACACTGACTGTAATCAGTTCGATTTGAGACGTGGAAGTGAACGGACGTATGCTCGCAGCTAAGGAATAGCAAATAAACTCTAGAGAGTTTTAGTTTTTAGTGATTTCGTCTTCATTTCTAACTGAGAACGGACTTACATTCATAGCTGTGTAAACAGTATCTAATATTTGTGAAAATGTTTGAAATTTCTCTAAAAGCGATTTGATAATAGAGTTAAATAAGTTTATATTCATGTTTTGTTAAGCCTTTTTTCCATTGCAATACAATGGGTATTCGTCAGCCGGGGCAAGCCCCAACCCTCCACTGTGGTGCCCAACCACAGCAGTACCTGCCAGGAAACAGCTTAAACTCTCGGTCTTGGACGGGAACCGATCTTTCGACCTCGTGAATGACGAAGCCAGCGCGTTACCACTGTACTAGCCAGCAGGCTAATCATGTGTAGTTTGTGCAATTATAATACTTTTGTGTTACAACCATATTAGTTCCGGTTTTACGTCACGGACTCCCTTTTCTACCAAGGGCTAGGACGGTCGCCTTTTTGCGAAGGACTTGTTTTGGCAGATGTAATCGTTACCCTGAGTGCATGCCCTTGCTAACCTCAGACCGTGACGGTGTGCGAACCCTCGACCTGACGCCTCAGAATCGGGGACGCTACCGCTTGAGCCACGGTGACTACTTTTGTGTTACAACTATAATAAGTTTAATTTAACGCTCTTAGCTTGACGAGAAACCCCGCAGATTTTTGTCGCACTCACATTTTTAAGGTAAATTAAAAGTGTTTCTGTTGTTTATTATGATAATTTATATCTTGAAAATAACCAAATTGAATAATTCCATTTTGCATAATTAAAGGTGTTTAAGTAGCATGTAAAGTAGCCATTAATTAGAAATATTCACAATTTACATAAATTTTAAAATTGTTGAATTGCTACTCAAACGCTACCCGAATATTTTTAATTTGTTTTAATAGTACAGAAATTTATTAGTTTGGGATTTTGTTTATTATGTAAAAGACAGGAAGGATTCATGTCACTGTTATGGCTACAGGAGGTTTCGTACATACGGCGTTTCGTATATAAACAAAACAAGGTTTCATACAATAAATAATGTAGTTTCGTACAACAGAGAACGATATTTCGTACAATAAAAAATGAGGTTTCTTACAACAGAGAACGAGATTTCGTACAATAGAAAAGTTCAATAAATTGAACTTTTTGCTGTTGTGTATTTTGGCGGTAAAATGTATTTTAGTTTATTTTTTCAAATTAATTCTAGATGTATATATTAGTATTAATACTTACCTATATATTTCAATTTTCAAATCCTGATTAATCTTACACTTTCATTATGTCTCAACAGTGACTGATAATTAACAGGCGATCTAAAGATTTTGATATATTTGATTTGAGAGATTAAGGGCCGTTTATTTAGATATATATTGATCCGTTTAACTGCCTTGTAATTTGTTGCGTGTCATAATTAATTTACTCGTTAACGAGTAAATTTTGATTAATTATCAGAGGATTAAAATGGGTGGTTCATTATTGTGACAGGGTAACTTCAGTAACATAATGGCTAACGTTAGTACTAGAGTGCCTAGTACCAGCCTCTAATCGTTGCAGCAGTTGTTTTAAGCCAGTAAGACCGAGACAGGAGGCATTCACTTGTGATAAATGTGACTTTTGGCGACATGCATATGTAGTACGAACATTTCTAGGTCAGATTATAGAGACATTAACAAATGTATATCATTGTAGTTATGAACTGTATATTTAATTACTATATATATATATATATATAATATATATATATATATATATATATATATAAATATATATATATATTATATATATATATATCATGTAGTAGGTTGGCTCATGGCATCAGCCGCCCGTTGCGATACTACAGCTGAAGGTTTTTTTGAACTTAAATAGGTCTGTCCAGGACAGTTCGATGTTAAGTCTTCCTTCAGTTATGGTTCTTTTTCTATGCCTACAGCTACACTGAATATTCTTGGATATTCATCATACATCTTTTATTATCCCTTCACATCTGACAAGTCATTACACTTTCTATCTCTGTTTCTCTTTATGTATTTTTCGTGCCCAGGCCCGATGCGGGCTGCTTTATGTTATAATTTTTTTTTTGGGGGGCCCGTCCTGGTGACACAATCATAATATATATATATATATATATATATATATTATATATATATATATATATATATATATATATATATATATATATATATATATATATATATATATATATATATATATATGAACCGTAACTCTGACATTAATGTAAATATCTACAATGTATACTGCTATGTGCTTAATTATAACATGTGTGTTTTTGTAAATAATTACGTTTATATGTATATTCTAAAATAAAATAACTTTTCAATCAATATTTAACTTCGGAATTTTTTCTTGTAACGTTATGGGAACCCCCAAAATGGGCCTCCCGCAATAGTATGCCAAATACATTAGAGATTGGAACAAGCAACACTTTATTAGCAATAATTGCTGAATTGGCTCATAATCAATTTTTTTTTTAAATCTATGTACGAAACCTCGTCCGATTTTATATACGGAACGTCGTGCTCTGTACGAAACCTCGTTTTCATTTCTATGTACGAAACCTTGTGTTCCCCAGTGTTATTATTTGATGAGGGCAACTTTCTTGCCTGATGTCACACTCATAAAAAAAATGATATTATTACTACAATTTATCATGATTTTTCCAATCTTTACCTCTATAAATTCACTTCCATACTGGTGAACCCAGCGGAAACATGAATTTTCTCTCCAGTTCCTACTTTATTTGTATAATGTCACTTCATCTACCAATATATTCAGTCTTAGCTTTTCATCCTATTTTGCATTCAGAATCTCTGCTTCATACAACGCCGTAGGCACAGTCACTCCTTCATATATCCCTCTTCCCAGCCATTCTTAAATACCTATTTCCCAACTTCGCATCAAACTTTTCATATCACTTAGACATTTACTCGCTTCCTTCACTTTGTATATCACCTCCATACCCATCTCTCTTTGCATTCCTTCTTAAAATATCTATATTTCTCATCACACTTTCCATCCCTAGACATTTACCCGCATCCCTCACACTGTAGCTCACCTCCACATCCACTCGCCCATTCACTGCTACATGCCACCCCAGATACCTATTTCTTCTACGTGAACACTTAACGAGGTTAGAGGAAAATTGGTGTGTGCTTGCCAGTTAGCTTCAAAGATATGAATGACTAAAACCGCATTTGAATCCCCTCCTCTGTATTTTCTCTTCCTAAAGAGTCAAAGATTTTGTCTTGTCTCAGCCACTCCTCTTATAAGGGGAAAATGGCTCATGTATAAAGACACAATATATGGGTGAGCATTTTTGTTTTATAAACCACTAATCTAACATTTATAACAATTAATTGAGTGTCACACTACCCTACTTGCGTGCTTAGTGAATGATGTTTTTTTATTTATTTATTTGGTCTTGATCACAAATGTGATGCATGGAGTCATTATATTTCATACAGTAATGTATATTACGAATAAATTCTTAATATGCAAGGGAGAAAAGTCTGTGATTGTTATTAGAGCTAATAACTATTTTTCAACTTTTTGAAAGGTCAGTTATTTCTTAACTTCCATACATTTCACTTCTGGATATACAGAATTTCCTCAAAATCACCCACAACTAATTACAGTATTCTTATTCATCTAATAAATAAATGTAAATTTATTTTACTAGATTTTAACTGTTTGAGGGAAAATAATTGAAAACTTGCTATACCTTATTTGTTTAATAATCGCTCTTTTTACAAAAATATTATCATCAAAACCTCAAGTCTGTTATACCATAAGGGAATGTCTCCCTACATTTGTATCGATTTCAGTATCGAAATATGCAGCTTATATCTCCTTTATTTCTTATTTCATCTTTGCATTTGTTTTGGACAAAGTTTTAGTTTTGCTCTGCAAATATATACAAAAATAGTATGGCAAGCAAAGTAGGTCATGAATGCACAAATAAATATCTGCTTTGGTAATAAACATCATCAGAGGATAGTTAAGCCGACCCTATTTAATATGAACCTCCTGGTGTAATGTACTCTACCAAAAAGTATTTTGTTTTAAAATTCACGTTAATATGAAAATTTAAACCAAGCAGGATTTAATATCCATTCATCACTGCATCAGTCAAACCTCATGTCGCCCTCATTTCAGTATACGGTTATCCATTTCAAACATAACGAAGTAAAGTTTTAGAATACACACAGGCTTTCAACTTTAAAGACGGGAGTGCAGGTTTTAACAGTGTGCATGTATTTACTTGCCACAAAAAAGTGTGTAAATACTCGTGCATATATATAGCAGATACAATACTACAGTACACTGTACATTATTATTATTCTGTAACAAGGAATATCTTACTTCGTTCACTCTCTTTTTAGGTTACATATTAATATAGATCGATTAGTATGAATTTCAAATGAATGTGAAATATTACCTCGAGTATCCAGGTTAAAAATTACATGTATCTTGTTGCCAACAAATATCAGACACCTTTAATAAAAAAAAAATCAATAATACTAAACACAATACTTTGGCACCTTAGCAAGTCTTTAAAAGTCAAAATCTCTTCACTAGTATGTAATTTACAAGTGCCTACATACTCATTTACCATTAGTGGCGGGAGAGAGAGGGTGTTATACTAAGTTCTTCCTTCGTGTTGTAGGATCTGATTAGAAAGGTTAGATTAACAAAGGGGTAAAAATCCCATCTTTAATGACTTTTTCTTCTTCTTACCCCAAAGTAGCTCAGAGGAAGCGGCAATGTGTAAGGTATGATAAAGCCCAGCAGTAACCCTATTTTTTTTTTCATTTAACTTGTGGTCTTTTTGTAAATAACACCTCTCTTTCTATTTGGAGTCCACGGTAGCTCAGTGGTAGAGCGAGTGAGTCTGGAAAGTGAAGAGCCTGAGTAACGTGGATTCAATCCCTTCGTGAGGTGTTAGGAAGGGCATACAGCCTTCGTCCCCTGGTTCCAACCTACCTATGCCCACCCCTACTTGAATGGGGACTAATTGTGACATAAAACGGTAAAAAAGAATTACATCTTTTCCGATTCACACTTGAAATCTTGACTCTTTTGACATGCTTGGAATGGACTCATACATCCGTTAATATTTTATACATAAATCCACACTGAAACCCAGTAACATTGTTTTAAATGGTTTGTTTGTTATTTACTTGCTTTATTTTTTTAAAATACAACATTCACTGTAAGAACCTGGAGCACAGTCTATAAAGAAACGCTTGTATATGATTGTTATATATCTCTGAATTAATCTGTAATATGAAGACTTGTAGTCATATATACAGTATTACAAGCATATTCATTTAAAAGAAAACAAACTTTACTAATTGATATAATATTTAAAGATATCACCTTACTAAGCAATTTCAAGTATAAGCTAAATAGCTATAAAAACCTCTTTTCAAATGCAAATATTGAATAGTGAATCAATGTTCAGAGAAAACATTCATGGAATAAGTTAAACAATGAAAACTAGTAATTAAATTATGCTAATATAAAGAATATTCACAATAACTACCAATATATATTATGAAACAACAGCAACAGTGACTCTGAAGTTTTTATCACAGGCATTTCTATGTCTCATTTATACATCAAAGTATACTTTTTTCGTCTGTATTCTCTCTTTATTTAGTCATCAGGAAATTCATCAATTCTAAAGTCCTCATCAGCATCATCATTAGAAAAATTGTCATCTGCAAGTTCTTCATTACTCTGCAAAGCATTCCTGGAAATTTCATCATCATCTTTTGTCATTCCCAGACACAATTCTTCATCCATTTCAGGCAAGCCATTATGAGCATCATGTTCACCCAGTCGTTCTGCAGTGCTCTTACTGAAAGAATGAGTGAAAAGTCCCACGTCTCTCGTCACTGTAAAGTTACCTAAGGAAACGCAAATAAATTTCAAATGCATGTTAAAATGATATGCATGGACTGAAAAAAAGCCATAATGATTGATATAGTTAAACTATATATGCAACGAGAATTTATATTACTGTCAAAAATTTTGTATCACTTTATAAATAGAACAAAAATGTGCAATAAAAAATCCATCTATCAATAAACAAAATTTTGAAGTATGCTTATAATACACTTGGCAGGAAAGAAGAGAGGTACACCAACAGGCCAATGAAGATTAAGAAATGAGTATTTATCCAATATCATGATAACTCAGTCTCTTCTACATGCCAAAGGAGTTTCTTTATTTTGCTAGCCTTTTACCCCCCTTTGACTCCATGGTATCTTATAGTCTTTACAGCAAAAACGAATTGCTACTATTAGTTGAGGATACATACCTTTCCCTCTGGCAGCATCAACCTTTGCTTTCAGAGGCACAAGAACAGTCGTGAGCTCCTCGAGAGAGAGAAATGAATTCCTATAATCATATTTCAGAGCACTAAGCTGTTCTTGATGTTGCTTGTGGACACTAAACCACTGAGGTCTTGTGAAGGTTCGCAATCCACCACTTGAAACGCTGCCTTTGTTGGCATGCATCAAACCTCTAACAGATACCGAAGCTACATAGTCCTCTAATACCCCCCGATCCTTGAAGTGGAAGATAAATGGAAAATTAATTACGGTATTTAGCTAATGAGTGTTTGGTGAGACAGAGAGGATACGAGATTGGGCGATATGGAGACGATCCACTGTGGTGCCCTTGACGGGAGAAGCCAAAAGATATGATCATGATTTAGCCTATAAGCACTTAAGATATGGGAATCATATGCTATATTATCAACAATATGCAGAAGGACACCTCCATAAAAAATCTTTGGAGTAATTATTCAGCTTATTAAATGTTCTGCTCACTGACAACTCACTCACGAAATTAAATAAAGGATGATAAGGGGCACAGTATGACAAAGCCCTAATTCATTCCCTTTTCTCTTCAGTTACAACAAACCCTTATTAGCTCTGCTGTGACGTGGTATTATGCTGAAAAATATAAAAAATTATAAAATACATACTGTCCATTCAGAAGCTAATACATCAGCATCAGTCATATAGTGCAGGGCTTGAGAGACGCTGTCAATGTCGGCATAAAATGGTGTCATGTTCTGATGAAGAAATGTATTTAAGGTCGAAGCTCCCATTGCCATCTTTTCATACACCTCCTCTGCATTTTCTAACACAGGCATTCTTTCGTGAGCTTTCAGATGTTTTGGTAAAGGGTCCATGATACCCATTTCAGTGTCTCCTGTAATGACCACAACTTATTTTATCAATTTTCCTTGGTTTACATGTCACTTTTTTCTGCCAGAGACTTTAGAGCGGACACAACTCAAGGATGAAAGAAGATTAGAAAAACTTAATTTGCATCTTGCTAATCACAATATATGCTTGAAGTCACGCTTGCATAAGTTTAATGTAAAATGTGAACAGCACCATCCCGATCCTTGACAAAATTGAAAAGCTATATCTCCTGATCCCTTCTTGTAAGTTGAGAAAATTTCTTTTGCGATATTTAAAGACTTTAAATTACATTTCATCTTCTGCTTTACTATCACTAAGACACATTAACTTAAACCAATATAAAGTAAAACTTACGTTTACAGTAAAGTATTTTCCCGAGAGCTCTAAAGAGAAAAAGAGCCGTGTCTTTTCCACCAACAGCCGCTAAACCACCAAAGTCATCCTGAGAACCTTGAGGCTCCTGTAACAATACAGTTGAAGATTTGCTTCCATTACGAGGTTTAGATTTTGAGAGTCTTTTGCTTTTCCTGGTACCAGAAAACAGTTCTGATAGCTGGCGCACATCTGTCAATGCAAAAATTATCTGTAGAAAGCATATATAAAGAAAATGTTAATTAAAACTAATTTGTTGCGGTGAACACTGTTAATATAAAAATTGTTTGTAGGAAAGTACGTAAAAAGAAAATATAAATTTATAAAATCATATTTTACATCCTAGTGACATTAGCCTGAACAAAGTACATCAGTAGAAACACATAAAGTTGTTGCTATTTTTTTGTAGTAAGTATATAACAAAGCCTCAATAGAAAACTTCATTTTGAGGTGAAGTAAATAGGGATATTAACGGTACATATTTTTGCTTTAAGTAAAGATATTTACTTTGAACTTCAGAAGACAGAGCTTTACATATCTGAGCGAAATACATTAAACTATACCTAAATTCTGATAGATAAACCTTTAGGGAAACAGAAACAAGTGGGAGAGTATTAGCTATGTACTGATGAATTAATCCTATTAGGAACATGGAAAAAGTGGATGAACAGCTAAAATAATGATGAAGAAATCATAGGAGGAACAAGAAAGAGTGAAGGAATATTAGCTAAATAGTGATGATGAACAAGAGCTCATAAATAATAACATGTGAGATGTTATTTCTTTTGAATAGGTTAGGTAAATATGCACAATATCATTATCTCATCTACACAGCCAAGGAACATAATCAACAGGAGACAGAGTGTTCGACAAAACTTCAAAATTGAACATTTCAGATAAATCAATACACAGTATAGTTGAAAATATAGATAAAAACACAAAATAGACAGGTGCAATGCAATTAAAAGCAAATAACAGCAAACACAAATACTCACCTTTCTTAACGGCAAATTGAAGTGCATTGACAGAGCTACGTACGTCGCCTCCAGAGGCCTCTATTAGGCTTTCTAACGCTTCACGTGAAGGTATTGGCCCAGAACCTTCACACATACTTTTCATGCCAAGAATGCGGTTCAGGGCTTTTAATAATATACTATTTGCAATGGCGTTAAATCTGTAGAAAAAGTAATTACTGTATCTTGTTCTGTTTGTTGTTTGCTGTTTGATGTCACTATTAATCCTCATTGTGGGAGAGGACACAGATAGCTTTTAGCTGGGGACTTAAGGCTGGATGCCATTCCTAACACCCTGCAGTGGGGCTGAACACTGGTCAGTCACTTCACATGTCGAGTGCTCTAATCGCAGTCCCCAAGTAATCTGTTTGTAATAATATTAATAATAATACTTTCTATGATTCTTCTACCAGTTCTGCAGAAAGAAAATTTTGAGAGGATGCAACCCTTCTCATCCCTATTCCTTTTATTTGCCTCATACAACATGCAAGGAATATGAATACGCTACCTTCATATTTTAATAAAAAATAAGACTAAATAATCATCTTTTTCAAACCACATATATTAGCAGAGTGGCCACAATTCTGGCAAAAGACAGCAGGCATGAGGGTCACATAATACCTTGCCCATCCTCACTTCTATTTGTTATCCGCATATAGAAAGAATCAGGAGAATAGGAGTGCTAAATAAAATTTTTATCCTATACACAGCCAAGACTCAGACTCCGTGGTCCAATTCAAGAGGGCTTGGCTCGGTTCACGGGCTTTACTTCAAACTTTCCACACTCCTAAACATGGCCGTTCTAATCCTATTCCACCACTGTACACACATATGACTATGATTAGAGAGAGGAGCAAAACTAATATTCTTTTTCATTGAGCCAGTCTCTTTCTTTAACTGTAACCATCCTGCTCGCCGGAAGAAGAAAACTCTATGTACAAGAAAAATGAAAGATCAAGAACTTTTTTATGGAGAGTAAAAAATAAGGAATATTCTTTAAAAGCTATTATGTAGAGACAACAGTCTTTAGAAATATGCCTTACTGTATATGTATCATTGACAGCTCTTGCTGGATATCAGCTGGAAAGAGAGTCTTAACACTGCTTTGACGATAAGTTGTGTCTGTAACGATGAAAACTACCAGCCCACTTCCAACATTCCGAAACTTCCTAGAAAAAAAAAATTGAGTATTGAGCTATGTAATTAAATAAAAGCCAAAATGGCCATTAAAAAGTTTTAATATGGCAAGAATATTGCCGTATTACATCACCTAGATAGAAGGTGAGTGATCGATTTTATGTCACGGACTCCTTTAAGGGTTAGGATATTGGTGTTGGCAAGAGCAGCCATTACCCTGAGAGAATACCCCTTCTAACCTCAGGCAATGGGGGGCCACGAACCCAAGACCAGATAAATAAAGGTCGTAAGCATTACCACTTGGCCACAGGGAATGATACCCCAAAATAGAATAATAAAGTTTAAAGTTTATATCACTAAAAATAAACATGGGTATATATTTATCACATACATTATAGTAGGTCTCTAAAGAATCGCTCTAAAGAATACTCCAAATATAAGAAATATATAATTCAATATATATTTCTATTCTACATTTATCGTACCAACCTTAGAACAGTATGTAGGGATGAAGGATCTCTCAAGAAGACATTAGGGAAATCTTCAATAAGCACTAAATTATTCTTCTTTGAAGGTTCGCATACACTGGAATATTTACACGTTCTAAGGAAAAACTCTTGGAAAACTTCAATTTGGGTTGGAGGCATAATATAGCCTTCTGGTATCCATTTACTTTCTGAAATTAATGCAAGACGTCTATTAAACTGTAGTAAGCTAATATATATATGCACCAGGAGAGACACTATTTAGGCAAGAGAAACAGACTTTTGCACATTATCAGCCTGGTATTTATAAACACAAAAACAAATACACAAGATGGCCAACAGAATGCAAGAGTTTGGTGCCTTAAATTGCCAAATTTCCTAAATAAATCTTATGGCTACAAAAAAAGCCCCTTCGTATACAGTGTTATAAAATGTTAACTGTGGACAGTAACAAATACGGGCAACACTTTTCATCATTTCCACATTCTATGCTCACCTTCATCTTCAAAAACGGAGACATAATATGAAGATGTTGGATTGATCCATTCAATGAGATTCAAGCCTGCTTCTCTTGCCAATACACGCATTGTGGCAGATTTTCCACAGCCAGATGGTCCCGACAGAAGTAAAAACTGTCGACCCTGAAATTTTTGTACGAGAAATATGCAAGTTGGCTCTCACAAATGTAATACTGTTTAGCTGCCCATTTGGCATCAAAGTTATACTATCTTAGTAATTTCTAACTCAACTGTGAAAACCTAATTTTTCTAGAGAAAAATCTGTTATGAAGACATCCTTTCATATCAATAAATAAATATCTTATATTTCAAAGGGTTAAGTATCTCACTAAGTTTTCTACTGCATGCAAGTATGTTGAGCATTGTAGGCAATGTTCTCTTTATCACATATTATCATTTCAGCTTACTCTTATGCCACTCATAGCTTCCACAATCCATGTCTCAACTTCTTCGATTTTCTTTTTATGAACGGCAAGATCATCTCTTTTTGTGGGAGCGTAAAGGTCTACCCATAACGATAATCCTCCCTGGTAAAAAACAAAATTTAATAAAATATCACACATTGCCACGAGTTCAATATATATAGAATAAAAAGCATTCTAGTAATATTCAAGCTATATGAAGAAAAATACCAAAAAATAATATATGATGACAAATCCTTATAAATAGTAAAAAACATACATCCAAACAATATAATCTTGTGAGAAAATTTTTTTAAAATGACTTAATTACAAAAATGTCTTTTTTCCAAAGCATTAGGTATCTACAGGCAGAGGAAAACTAAAATGTCTAAATGGTGATTTTATTAATAAACATTACTTCAACAGACTATAAATTATTTTTTAATTATCATACCTTGGCAGATTTCTTCCCACTCCCTTTGGGTCGCCTTTTGGTCTGAGCAGTGGATGAAGACACTTCAAAGTCATCAAAAGACGGTGTCACCCAACCAGTTAACTGTTAAAAACATGATATGTTCCACACAGTGACATACATATAAAGAAAACATTATTACGATATGACATTAATGATGTTCTCTGATATTAAAATAAAACAAAAAATACTGTGTATAGTGTACTTAAGAAAAACAATAAGATATTGGATATACTTACAAAATCTAACAAAATATGATGTTCATTATACTGTATAAGTGTCATTAATAAATACTTCAAATAATTTTCAACAATAAATAAGCATACCTTCCGCTTGCTCCCTTTCAGAGCCATGATTCTCACCAATATATCAGAAACTCAACAAGTCCTTCAAGAAAAACATTTTCATAACACCTGTAAGCATTGAGATAGATGAGTATAGATGAGACATAAAGCCTCCACCAAATCAATTTACGTCCTATGTTAGTAACAATCAATACATCTTACATAAATAAAACGATATTTGCATATATGAAAGGTTCCATAGCACTGATTATCAACAGTCCAATTATGTGTACTGGAGACCTGACAATGAATAGTAATAATCAGCACCACGCCACTTAGCAGCAAAATCAAAAAATATGCAAATTTTTTTCATTATATCAAATATTTTTATACAATACATATAATGGTGCTACATTGCAATTATACCAAGCCCTCTGAGTATGCTTATATTTGTATCAATGATACTATCTCAATTTTCTTACTGTTATGTATTCCATTGTTTAAAACTGTAAACCAATACACTAAAACTATTATTTTTTTCCTTTCAGGTAAACTGAAGAAAACATCACAAAACTACTGACTGGCATAACAGCATATGATGGTAATTAGCTAAGGAAATCTGGGAGTATAGCCCAGAGTTAGAAGATGAGGGTGTGTAGGTTCTTAACATATAGAGGTTATCGTCGATTAGCTAGGGTAGTAATACTAGAGGAAGTGCACTTTATGACAGCCTGAAGTGTGTTACCTTTAGCTAATCCTTTTTTCTCTTTGAGTTATTATGATATATATAAGGATTCATTGCTAGTTAATGTTCAATTCTACAATGCTTTTACAGGCTTTACATAGCAAAGTAGATCAAAAGCATAAATTCTTATGAAAAAAAGTATTCCAATGCAAACTCCTCCCCAAAAATATCAAAAGCTAATATCAATAAATCATCAAAATCTAATTTCAATAAGCTATATCAAGCAAAGGCTAAAAAAGCCACTGGGAACATTAAAAACCAGTCTCATCGTTGAAATTGGAAGTTTAGCTATCACTGACACAACTTTCAGCTACATCACATACGCGCAACGATGGTAGATTAAATGAACAATAATAAACTCTCAGAAGTGGAAAAGATGAGTTATTGTTTTTATTGTATCATATCCCCTCCATCTTGCAAAAAGGACTCAAGAGCTACCTCTGAACCTCACTGTAGACCCAGACTATTCCCATACTAAAACTAACCCACACATAGTAACATATCTCCCTGGTACACCAGTAATAAAACCCATATTTCTAATATGGCATTTACGTGTTTCAGTAGGGGATTAGACATAGATTATTTGATTCAAACTTGTGGCCAGTAATAAAATCACAGGTAAAACTTCACAGCTTAGGTTAGGTTAGTTACTTTTTTCTGTGACCTTTTTTACCTGGATTCTTCACACTATCCCAAAATACAAGGAAGTGCTGCCTATACCAAACACATCGAAAGCTTCCATCTCGACAAATCTGTAGGTTTGGTGCGTAATGAAGAAGTAACAGAAGGTAGACAGACTGAGAGCTACTTCAGTTGAAGACACAGTGGTGGAGCGCATATCAGGGCATCCATATTCATACCATTATGGCCCAAACCTTCGTATGGGATCTAATTGTCACAATGCGGCATAAAAAAACACTAAGCTATTGGAATTAATTGCATTTGAATTCCATAATATGTTCATCTTCAAGGTAAAAATTAACTGTAAATGGTTTAAATCTGTAAAGTTATTGCGATTTCGGTGCATTTGAGCATTTTGATACTATCCTGTAAACACTTAGAGCCAAAATACCGTAAACAAGTTGGACTAACTACTTATACATTAACTAGATCCTAATTAGAATACAAAAGCTTAAAAATATGACAATTGTGCTTATAAATAAGTACACAGATAAAGAATATATTTATAAGGAAAATACTTTACACGATAGTAGTGATTTGAGATCGTCAAACTGTCTAAATCAGCGTTGCCACATTATAGTGGGAATATAATGCACCTTAAATGCAATATATTCAAATAGAATTTACATTCATATTAACTAACACTTAAAAACATATATTATAATATTAAATCAAATCTTGTTTTAGCATATAACATTATTTTAATATTTAAATGGAATAGTTTTCGTCCATTTATTTGGCAACATTGACTTTCAACACCACCATTTATTCCGAATGCTTTCCCCATTTTGAAAATAAAAAACTCATTACATTGCAACTACAGTTAAGTGTTAAGATGTAATTCTATATTAAAAGTATATACTGTATTTAAATTCCTACTAATAAGGGCCACTGTAATCTATTATGACTTTTTCAACATTCTGTTATAAACAAAGGAACACATTTCAGCTTTTGGTATTTCCTCATATCAATAAACAAAAGGGAGCTTTTTGTTTATTTACAAACTTCACTGTTGTCAATTCTGGAATTTTTGAAGACTGTAGCCAACTTGCTAATATAAATGTAAAAATCGCCAGATTAATTTGTCGTCATAAGAATAGTTTCACTTTCCTATCCCCACTTGTCGCCATCATCTCTACTATTCATTTCATTTTTAGATTACGAATGATAGCTAATTGGAATTAACTAAAAGAAGAAATGGTAGATGCTACATGTATTTATAGTTGGAGGGAGAGAGATAATAAGCATAAACAAAAAAGTGAGCATTAAGCTGGGTTTTACGAGCATGGGCTCATTTCCATGGGAGCTTTCCACCAGATCAGAATTACGTGATTCAAAAACGGTTAGACAAAATATCCAAATTTAGCTCTCATGCGAATTCCACCATAGATGGGAAGAAAATATTCAACATTTTCTTAAGGAGCTATTCTGACTAACCGTTAGCCACATGGCTTGTAGGTATGAGTAAATAGCCACCGTAAAATAAATACCAATTAGATGGTAATTACCTCACTATAGTTTTGTAAATACATGTAGTCACCGTGGCTCAAGCGGTAGCGGTTAGGAAGGGCATGCACTCAGGGTAACGATTATATCTGCCAAAACAAGTCCTTCGCAAGAAGGCAACCGTTCTAGCCCTTGGTAGAAAAGGGAGTCCGTGACGTAAAACCGGAACAACAGAGTTGTGAATACATGTGTAACGGAGAGAGTAAAAAAGTATAATTAGTATGAGGGAAATTGCAAGTGCTGTCAAGTAGATTTTTTGTATACTGAAATAATTCGTAAGATCTCTAAGCCCTATGCTAATGTTATTCGACAAAAACGAACGCATTAAAACACCTGAGATGATGTGAACTTCACTTTTTTTTTTTAATTTGTGCTTCACTGTAATTGCTTATCACACTTTTTAAGGTGCAGAGCTTAAGGACAGTCATATGTTGCATATCATGGTGTATCATCATATATTAAACCAGCATTCACAGGAGTTTTTCCATATTGAAAGAAAGGTGCTAAGAATGGAGATGCCGGGTGGGAGGGGGATAGATAGGCTAAAGGGGGGGGGGTGTATGGACATGGTGAGGGAGGACATGAGGGTATTTGGTGTGACGGGGGAGGACGCTTGGTATGGGATGAAAAAGAGACGATTGATCCACTCTGGTGATCCCAGACGAGAAAAGTCGAATGATTTGATGATGGTGACTGGGATGGTTTGGACAGTTTTTTTAATTGTTCATTTTGGCAATATATTACTATCATTAATCGCGAGTGCTGCATATTAACGGAAATATAAGATATTTTTCATCCTCCTTTGCTAAGCTTGTAAAAAAAGTTATGGAATATGATTTATTGTTAGATTTATTTGCTTGTACAACCACTTTATTAAAAGCTGCTGTGTTTGCTGGGGAAAAATAAATATTGTTAAAGTACGATTACGCTTGTAATAAATTTGCTAGATATAGCCAATATAGCTTTATTAGTAATACTGCTCTGCTGGGTTCCTAATTGCAAACAATATTGAAAAGTAATATGTTATCAATAATCATGCCTTTATGGTGCTTATAATGTAACTAATTTAGTATAAGTTTCTAAAATTCATAGCTGAGCTATGTGAACTTTATTTATATTAAGTATTACATAAGGGATCTTTTAGTTTACCCAAGTTGCTAGTTTGAAATAACAAGTATCTTATTTTTAATTCTATGAAAAATATTGTGTAATTCAGAATGTATGTAAAGTGCTAGATAATATAATTTATTTTAGCGTTGCATTTCTATAATATATGGAATCTCAGTAATATTTTGCCTCTATTTGTCAATTAGAATTTATATTGTTTTAGCAAAATGTGCCGTCCATTGTCCAGGCAGTAGAGGGATTACCTTAGCGTGATTACCTAATTGTGCTTACGGGAAAGAGCTCAAAGCTCGTATCTTCCCTTCTCCTGATCGGTTCCATTTTGTACTTAGTGCTACTTGTCATATTTGTCCTTAAAACTATGGACTGAGTTAGCATTAACTACCTCCTCGCTTAGCGAATTCTAATTATCATCTACTCTTACACTAAAAAAAAAAACTACTTCCCTACATCCTGCAAAGAAGTTTTCTTACGAAGCTTCAAACTGTGACCTCTACTTCTAGAGCCAGCCATATCAAAATATCGATCCCTATCCACTCTGTCATAACCATGAAGGAATTTAAAGACTGTCACCATATCCCCCCTCAATCTTCTAACTTCGAGTGATGGTAAGTCTAATTCCCTCAGCCTCTCATCATAACTGAGATTGCGTATTTCTGGCACCAGTTTCGTGGCATGTCTTTGAACTTTTTCAAGCTTAGCTATGTGCTTTTTCAAGTGCGGATTCCAAAAGGGGGCTGCATATTCGAGTTTTGGCCTCACATAGGTTACATAAATATTTCTGAACATTTCCTTGTCCATGTGCCTGAAGGCTACCCTTACATTTGATAAGATTGCATATGCTGCCCTTACTATGCCATTTATATGTATTTCTGGAGACAAATCTGCCAGTATGTTTACTCCTAGATCTCTCTCATTTTCTGTCTCTTGAAATTGTACTCCAGCCACCGAGTAGTCAAGCTTGGGCCTTCTTGCACTTGTACCCATTCTCATTACCTTACATTTTGAGGTATTGAATTTCATTAGCCACTTTTCTGACCACTCATGCAGATTATTTAGATCCTCCTGAAGTTCTCTACCATTGTTCTCGTTTTTTACTTTCTTCACAATCTTTGCATCATCTGCAAACATATTCATGAATGAATTTACAGACTCTGGTAGGTCATTTACATATACAAGGAACAAAAGTGGCCCTAAAACTGAACCCTGTGGAACTCCACTACTAACTCTTCTCCATTCAGACACTGAGTGTCTTACTCTAACCCTCTGTTCCCTTCCTTCTAAGTAAGTTTTTATCCATTCCAAAACATTTCCACCTATTCTAGCCATTGATTGCAGCTTCCTAATAAGTCTCCCATGTGGAACAGTGTCAAACGCTTTCTGGAAGTCTAGGAATATGCAATCTGCCCAGCCCTCTCTTTCCTGTAAGATTTGGCTTACCTCATCATAAAATTCTAATAAGTTTGTTACTGTTGATCTACCTTCTCTGAAGCCATTTTGCCTCACTGACAAAAAGTTGAAGGATTCCAAGTGAAGAGAGATATGTTTCCTTAGTAGTTTCTCCATAAGTTTGCAAACTATGCTGGTCAAGGAAACTGGTCTATAGTTCAGAGCCGTATCCCTCCTTCCCTTTTTGAAGATAGGTATCACATTTGCTTGTTTCCAGCATCTTGGAATCTCCCCCGACTCCAGTGACTCCTTAAATATGATACTTAGTGCCACTGATATTGTGCTTGCGCGTTTTTTAAGCACATGAGGGGATATGTCATCAGGACCTGTAGCTTTATGAACATCTAAATCCATCAGCGCTTTGCATACCTCTGTGGCTGTAAGGTTGATGTTCTCTAATACCGGCCCTTGAGCTTCTATCAATAGAGTGATTACCTAAGTGTGATTACTTAATTGTGTTTACGGGAAAGAGCCCAAAGCTCGTATCTTCCCTTCTCCTGATCGGTTCCATTTTGTACTTAGTGATACTTGTCATATTTGTCCTTAAAACTATGGACTGAGTTAGCATTAACTACCTCCTCGCTTAGCGAATTCCAATTATCAACTACTTTTACACTAAAAAAGTACTTCCTTACATCCTGCAAAGAAGTTTTCTTACGCATTTTCGAACTATGACCTCTACTTCTTGAGCCAGCCATATCAAAATATCGATCCCTATCCACTCTGTCATAACCATGAAGGAATTTAAAGACTGTCACCATATCCCCCCTCAATCTTCTAACTTCGAGTGATGGGAAGTCTAATTCCCTCAGCCTCTCATCATAACTGAGATTGCGTATTTCTGGCACCAGTTTTGTGGCATGTCTTTGAACTTTTTCAAGCTTAGCTATGTGCTTTTTCAAGTGCGGATTCCAAAAGGGGGCTGCATATTCAAGTTTTGGCCTCATATAGGTTACATAAATATTTCTGAACAGTTCCTTGTCCATGTGCCTGAAGGTTACCCTTACATTTGCTAAGAAAGCATATGCTGCCGTTACTATGCCATTTATTTGCATTTCTGGAGACCAATCGGCTAGTATGTTTACTCCAAGATCTCTCTCATTTTCTGTCTCTTGAAGTTTTACTCCTACCACCGAGTAATCAAGCCTGGTCCTTCTTGCACTTGTACCCATTCTCATTACCTTACATTTTGAAGTGTGTGTATTTGTGTACATACACACACACACACACACACACACACACACACACACACACACACACACACACACACACACACACACACACACACACACACACACACACACAGAGAGAGAGAGAGAGAGAGAGAGAGAGAGAGAGAGAGAGAGAGAGAGAGAGAGAGAGAGAGAGAGAGAGAGAGAGAGAGAGAGAGAGAGAGAGAGAGAGAGAGAGAGAGCATCCCCCAGCACTAGGAAAAAGCTTCTCCAGGTCTAGGAAAGAGCTCAGATAAATATGAGTCAAATTTCCAAATGCCTTTTAGTATTTACTAGTCCTCTGCATGAATCTATTTAAATAAATAAATAATTAAATAAATAAATAAAGAAAGAAAGAAAGAAAGAAAGAAAAATGTTTTTCTTGGGGTAGGACGGGAGGAATTGGAGACTCTGTACTTCCATATGGGCTCCAACTTATAAATGACGTCACTAGAGAATCCTTCGTCTAAGGATCCAAGGTTAATTTCTATTGTAATAATTGCTCCAAGAATGTCTTCAGTAATTCATAATCCATCTCAGAATATTAGATTACAATGTTAAATGAGTTTAAATAATATTACCATCAAGAAAAATTGATATATGATGAGAAAATACCCAGACAAATATTTTCCACTTTACGTTTTTAAATTTGATGCCACTGCCATTCCATTTAAGCCCGGCAGGAAGGTGGCACCTGGACTTGTTCAGTCGATGAGCAGCATCCGTTTTTGTGGTAATTATTGATTGTTATACCTGAGTAATTACGTTCTTATAGAATGTAAATACCGTGTGTTAGTTAATTTAATTTATCTGAGTAAATTTCTTTATAAATATTTTTAAAATTTAGAAAAAAGTTAAAATAAAATTTTTAACCGGTGGTTGATGCCTTGTATGGCGCCAGGGACACAAAGGTCTTTAATGGGATGCGCCTCGAGGCGTTTCTTAGTGTGAAATATGGCGCCGCAATTGGTAATTCGAATGATGTATGACACCGAGAACGATAAAGAGAATTATGTCTGGTACAGGAAATGGTTAATTAAGCTTTAAACATTGAGAATGAATGGTTTGGCACCGGGAATGAATGATGTATAACACCGAGGATGAATGAAAGTTGTATGATAGTGAATGAGTTGAATATTAGACACTGAGAATGATGGTGTCCAGGGGGATCCCGTAAACTTAGGCTTGGCCTCATTAAGTAAACTTTTCTCCTGCCATGTATTGAAAGTCATGACCCCAACATGGCAATAAAACTATACCATATATCTTTTATACTGCTCAAAGGTTAAAGAATATATTAATACTGTATTATAATAACCCAATATGTATGCTTTAGGCCGTTGCATCCCAACGTATTCAGTGCCCTGCATTCAAATGTTTGTTTAGTGTTAGCACCCCCACAATCTAATGCCATATTTAAATATGAAATCTAATTTCTGGCATCTAGCAAAATGTTGACTTGTGACTCATTACTTAAAAAGAAAAAAAAGTCAAACTTTCTTTCACCCCTTAAAATTCCATCTGGCACCCCAAGGTTGGGAAATCTTCGCCTAGGATTATATTTCCTAAGTTCTAGTTAGTAAGTTTTATTCTATTTTTACTAACCTCAAGGCTGGTTAGAGGCTCATAACCCAGAGGCACCAAGAGGTTTATATATATATATATATATATATATATATATATATATATATATATATATATATATATATATATATATAT
>JAXCGZ010017704.1:32500-44833 GCA_037179515.1 Halocaridina rubra | reverse complement strand
TTGTTTGTGCATATGCTTCACAAAATAGTAGAAAATGTTCTAGGCTCTCTTCTCATTGTTCACACGTTGGGCAGGTAGTATCTTTATATTTAAATTTATGTACAGAAAACAAATTAATGAACTCTATTATGCTGTTGGCAACAGGCTTGGCATGGGACGTGCATGGTGGCCAGTGTTGCCAGATAAAGCGGATGTTTTTATTTTCAAATGTATGGTACATTTGAAGATATATATTAATTAAAAGATGGTAGTACTGTAATTTAAATAAAAATGTACTTCATCTTTAAGATACTTGAAATAACTTACCAGCTTACATGTATGTTTTTTATATTTAGCATTTCTCTCATTTATGTATTCTGGCAACACTGATGGTGGCAGTGAGGACGAGGATGCATACGTTTTGTCACACTTCCGTAGCAGCTGATGCGCCCGCACACGCTATTTCCCTGACAATATTATATTAAAAATATGCTTGCTGTTTGTTCTTAATGCTTTTTGTCAATTTTCTTCATAATATCCGATCGCATTAAGCTGTAGAAGAGGAGTAGAATGCGGGAGAACGAACCTCTATCAGCAAACGTTTTGCTACTTCCGTACCAGCTGATGCACCCTCACACGCTATTTCCCTGACAATATTATATTAAAAATATGTTTGCTGTTTGTTCTTAATGCTTTTATTCGATTTTCTTCATAATATCCGATTGCATTAAGCGGTAGAAGAGGAGTAGGATGCGGGAGAACGAACCTCTATCGGCAAACGTTTTGCTACCAGTGCTGCCAGGTCAAGCTGTCAAAAATTCCCTAGATTCGCTTACAAAATTTTCCTATTTGGCCCAAATTATCCCCGTTACAGATACATATACAAGGCATATTTCAATAGTTAAATACTGCTCATAATCTCATTACATACCTTATTGTTGATCTTTTTGGCAAATGTCATAAGTCATGAAATTTAAATGGGCCTTAGTTATTTCCATGTCTCCAGCAGATAAAGTTTCAAAAGTTGTTTTTCCATGTAACATCCCAACTAATGATTCTGAGGTTAAAGAATTTCTCGTTTGTGTTTTCATTAAGTTCACTTGTGAAAAATCTCTCTCTCTCTGCATTCAATGTATTTTTCAATTTCTTCATCTCAGTTACCACATAGAGTAAAAATATAAAGAATTAGAATAATAATAGCTAGTTCTCCAGAATTTCCCTAGATTTTCCCTCTTTCTTTTCTGGATTTTCCCTATATTTTAGTGAATTTTCAAGTTTCTTCCCTGTTTCCCTGTATTCACCTGAATTTCCCTAAAACAAGGAAATTTCCCTGTACCTGGCAGCTTAGTTTGCTACTTCCGTATCAGCTGATGCACCCTCACATGCTACTTCCCTGACAATATATATATATATATTAAAAATAACTTTGCTGTTTGTTCTTAGTGCTTTTTTTCAATTTTCTTCATAATATCCGATCATAGCCAGTTTATCGTCCAGAGTTATAGCATGACGCTTAGCACTTGCACTAGGAACTTTCTTAGGTGCCATGGGGGCAATATATAAGGTCACAAATGAATGAGAATGAGAGTAGCCGATAAACAGATGTATAACATGCATAACCTAATCAATTAAAAACAATAGCGGTTTTGCGGGAATGACGAGTGACGACACCTAACGGTAGATATTGGAACTACTGTACGCATTTTAATAAGATTTTACATGCTTTTATTCTTATTTATTGTACAATAACATGATTTTATGTGCTTTTGTTTTTATTTATTGTACAGTAACATGATTTCATGTGCTTTTAATGGTTTTCTAGTGATATTATGATGCCAATATTTGTAGTGGACAGACGTAAAGTTGATTATAATGACGTAAACTTTATTTTTTTTTTCATATATTTTTTTGAAAACCGACGTGTAATTGAGAACGACTTAACTCGAAACGACTTAAGCCGAGGCATACCAGTATATATATATATATATATATATATATATATATATATATATATATATATATATATATATATATATATATATATATATATATATATATATATATATATATATATATATATATATATATATATATATATATATATATATATATATATATATATATAGTACCTGTGTATATATACACCCAGTTCTTGGAATAACGCGAAGATAGGTTCTCTGAAGTGCCGCGTATTTTAATTTTCGAGTAATTTAACGAGTTATTTTCCATAAGAAACAATGGTAATGCGAGAAAACGAACCTCTATCGGCAAACGTTTTGCCGTTTCCGTATCAGCTGATGCTTATCACTATTCAGGCAAAATATCTTACCAATAAAATATTTATTTACTCACTCTATTTGGGATTTATCTAATTTTCAAAATAAGAGTATTACTGTATTAATATTCCTTGGTTCTAAACATTATTCTATCTTCTTTACATATCGACCATGCTGCACAAAATCTAAACGTAAACAGTCAGCTGAGAGAAAAAGTAAACTATACAATTCGTTACAAACAATACGCATAATGGGGAAACTTAAATGAAATATATACATTCTTTACACGCTATTTCCCTGACGATATTATACCAAAAGTTTGTTTGCTGTTTGTTCTAAATGCTTTTTTCAATTTTCTTCATAATACTCGATCACATTAAGCGGTAGAAGAAGAGGAGGATGCAGGAGGACGAACCTCTATCCACAAACATTTTGCCATTTCCGTATCAGCTGATGCACCCTCGCACGCTATTTCCTTGACGATATTATATCGAAAATTTGTTTGTTCTTAATGCTTTTTTCAATTTTCTTCATAACATTCGATCGCATAAAGCGGTAGAAGAGGAGGAGGATGCAGGAGAACGAACCTCTATCGGCAAACGTTTTGCCACTTCCGCATCAGCTGATGCACCCTCGGACGCTATTTCCCTGACAATATTATACAGAAAATTTGTTTGCTGTTTGTTCTTAACGCTTTTTTTCCATTATCTTCATAATATCCGATCGCATTAAGCGGTAGAAGAGGAGGAGGATGGTGGAAAAGTGCCTACGAGGCGGTTGATTATTTACAAAAATAAAAATAAAAAATTCTCATTTTTTTGCATGGGCGTTATTCACGAATTTTGTATTTTTTACTAATATTTTTAGGGGCGTTATAAACACGAGGAAAAAACAAACAAGGTGCATATATATATATATATATATATATATATATATATATATATATATATATATATATATATATATATATATATATATATATATATATATATATATATATATATATATATATATATATATATATATATATATATATATATATATATTAATAACACTGAACTGTTAACATACAGTCTAAAATGGAAGGAAAAGCCCATTAAATAAAACAACGAAAATATATATATATATAAAGTACTCATTAATTTCGTGACCTAAACTGGTCACCTTCTCAAAGTACAATGGCAAGAGATACAACTAGCAAAACAGAAAAAAAATTGAAAAGAAGGAGACAAAAGAGCCGCCCAGGAGTCTTAAACATGGGATTAATAGATAACAACCTTAAATGCGCGCCGGGGTTATTCAATAATCCCCACAAACTGGCCGCAAAAGGAATTAAAGTCCATACTTTGGCTAAATTATATTAACAAAAGAATCTTAATAATTGTAATTATATATATATATATATATATATATATATATATATATATATATATATATATATATATATATATATATATATATATATATATATATATATATATATATATATACACCGTATATTTCGGTGTATAAGTTGATGTTTTAGCCCCCAAAAATCAGCCCAAAATTGAGGGTCGACTTATATAACAATCACAAAAAGCAAACCTTGAAATCTTGTGACATACTGGTGCAGGAAATCAGGCCTAACCTTAGGCTAATACCGACGACAGCCTCGGTGCGGTAACTATCGATGTAAATACATGTAGCTACTAATGTAAATACTTGTATTTTAATCAATTCACATTCTGATTCGACACTAATAATGTAATAGAGCTACCATTACCTAAAAATTCCACAAAATGCTATTAATCAAAGGAAAAAGACCATAACAATGTAAACATCATGCAGCCATTTGTAAAATTTCCGATCAGCTGATCGCTGACGAAACAAAACAATTTACGGTATAAGTGCGTTCACACCAACCCTTTTTTGACCTCAGAAATGTTAAATAACAACATCTAGGATAACATCAGATCTTTATTTCTCACTAAAATAAATTACAATAAAAAGTATGCAATATGTTTTATTCATTTAAAAACCTTCAAAATTGCTACAATCATCATCATCTGATGCAAAAGGTTCATCAAATAAATCGTCATTTACAGTTTGTAATAACATACCGGTAGTCTTTAATTAATGCCCAGTGTTTTATATATGGAAACTTTTACACTGCTGCTTAGGCTAGCCTATAACTTAGGCGAGTTTCGTATTTCAGCTTTTACACTGCTGCTTAGGCTAGCCGATAATTTACGGTAGGCGAGTTCTGTATTTTAGAGGTCGACCTATACCTCAGATATTAGCAAAAGTCATAAAAAATTACTCTCATTTTTGGGTCGACTTATCTGTAGGCCGACTTATACACCGAAATATACGCTATATATACACATTTATATAATATATATATATATATATATATATATATATATATATATATATATATATATATATATATATATATATATATATATATATATATATATATATATATATATATATATATATATATATATATATATAATTACTATTATTAAGATTCTTTTGTTAATATAATTTAGCCAAAGTATGGACTTCAATTCCTTTTGCGGCCTGTTTGTGGGGATTACTGACTAACCCCGGTGGGCATTTAAGATTGTTATCTATTAATCCCATGTTTAAGACTCCTGGGCGGATCTTTTGTCTCCTTCTTTTCAAGTTTTCTTCTGTTTTGCTAGTTATATCTCTTGCCATTGTACTTAGAGAAGGTGACCGGTTTAGGTCACGAAATTAATAAGTACTTAATATATATATATTTTCGTTGTTTTATTTAATAGGCTTTTCCTTCCATATATATATATATATATATATATATATATATATATATATATATATATATATATATATATACAGTGTTACCCCAGTTATTCGCGCTTCCTGGTTTGCTTTCTCACTCTATCGCGTTTTTTTTGGGGATAAATTATTATTTTATTTCATGGGTATATGCAAAAATATTAAAATATTAAAAAAAAAATTCTCAGTATTTTCATTTTTTTTTTTATTAAAAAAAACATATTTAATTATCTAATTGATAAAAAAAAATTATTTCCCAGCCTACGAATAATAAAACAGTAAAAAATAGTAAAAAACATAAATGTAGATAGATAGATACGTTTATTGACCACCTCTTTTGAAAAGTACAGTATAATCTTTACAAAAGGAATATTTGGTCCAAATTACAGTGAATAAATACAATAGATTTTGTACAATCATCAAATAAGTAGATGAATTTTAAATTAATATACATTGTACTAATAACTGAATGATATACGTATGTACAGTATAACTCACAGTATTGCATCATACGAAATAGTGTTCGATAGCGTACAATGTATTGGGGTCGCAGCTACGTAAGCTAGCATATATATTTATATTTCCAGTAGTTTCATGATTTTATTGATAAAAAAACGTATTTATTAGCCTAAGAATAATAAAACAGTAAATATAGTAAAAAACATAAATACTAACAGTATTGCAACATGTAAAATACAATACCGCTATCAGCGTTGTGGACAAAGACTCGTTCAGTCTAACTCACGTTTTGCTTGTGTTCGATAGCGTACAATGATTTGGGGTCGAAGCTACGTGAGCTAGCATATATATTTATATTTACAGTAGTTTCATGATTTTATTGATAAAAAAAAACGTATTTCTTAGCCTAAGAATAATATAACAGTAAAAAATAGTAAAAAACATAAATACTAACAGTATTGCAACATGTAAAATACGATACCGCTACCAGCATTTCGGACAAAGGCTTCCACCATCTTCCATTGTTTCGCCTCACTCGTGTGCGCCATTCATGTTGTGCTTCTTATTATTAATATGTTTTGCTTGTGATTTTTTTACTCGCATATTTTAACCTTTGCAATGCCTCCCAAGCATCCTTCATCTTCTAAGGTTTCTTGTAGTGAGCCTAAGCGGCAAAGGAAAATATTAACCATTGTAGATAAAGTGAAACTCGTAGATATGTTGAAAGAAGGAAAAAAGTTTGTGGATGTCGGCCACTATTTTACGTAAACGTAAAAATTATTGTAAAATATGGAACCTATTAATGTCAAGTCATCATCACCTCATTCATGGTAAGTTTTCCTATCACTTTCATAAAAAAATTACGTTGCTTGCTATTATTTATAATGTAAAGGGTGTTTTTTTAACAGTACAGGGAGGGTTTATACAGTGTAAACGTAAAAATACATTAAAATATCTATGTACATATAGGCTGATCTCTACACCATGGATTTCCGGGTTCGCGCTGGGTCCCGGAACCGAACTACCGCGATAAGTGAGGCAACACTGTATGTATATATATATATATATATATATATATATATATATATATATATATATATATATATATATATATATATATATATATATATATATATATATATATATATATATATATATATATATATATATATAGTGTTCCCCCCCTTATCGTGGTAGTTCGGTTCCGGGACCCGGCGCAAACCAGGAAAACCGCGAAGTAGGATCAGCCTTTAAAAAAAAACAAAAAAAAAATTTTTTTTTTTTTTAAAGATGATTATGACACCAGGACAGGCCAAAAATGATAAAATAAAACGGCCTTTATCAGGCTGTAAAGAGAAACGGAGATGGAGAGTGTAATGACCTGTCAGATGTGAAGGGATTATAAAAGATGTGTAATGAATATCCAGCTCTCCGCTGGGTTTACTATACCTCTGCATTACTTTCATGATGTCTCTTCTAAAAATTCTCCTTAGATCTTATTATTATTATTATTATTATTATTTATTATTATTATTATTATTATTATTATTATTATTATTATTGCCAACAATAATTTTCCTTTGATGATGATTGGGGAGATTATTATTATTATTATTATTATTATTATTATTATCATTATTATTATTATTATTATTCTTATCATCATTATTGCTAAAATTCGTAATTACACCATTAATTTTAATATAAATAACGTAGTTTTGGTTGAATGAACAAGAGTTACTTAAAAGATTCTCTCGCTCTCTCTCTCTCTCCAACATTCTATTCTACCCAACCCCCCACACTCTCTTTGTCCCAGCCAACTAGGGAGGGGCACTTTGCACAGTTATTAAAAGTAAATAAACCACCAGATGTACAAACAATGATGAGCCCTTAATAATAATAATAATAATGATGATGATGATAATAATCTCCACAATCATCATCAAAGGAAAATTATTGTTGCCAATGAAAATAATAATAATAATAATAATAATAATAATAATAATAATAATAATAAGATCTAAGCAGAATTATTGGAATAGACATCATGAAAGTAATGCAGAGGTATATTAAAACCCAGCAGAGAGCTGGATATTCATTACACATCTTTTATAATCCCTTCGCATCTGACAGGTCATTACACTCTAAATCTCTGTTTCTCTTTACAACCTGATAAAGTCTGTTAAATTTTATCATTTTTTGGCCCAGCCTGGGGTCACAATAATCATTAATTTTTTTATTTATTTATTTTTTTTTTTCCAAAAAAAAACCCGCGATACAGTGAGAACGCGAACCAAGAAACGCAAATAACCGGGGGAACACTGCATATATATATATATATATATATATATATATATATATATATATATATATATATATATATATATATATATATATATATATATATATATATATATATATATATATATATATATATATATATATATATATATATATATATATATATATATATATATATATATATATATATACCGTATATTTCTTTGTATAAGTCGGCCTACAGATAAGTCGACCCAAAAATGAGAGTAATTTTTTATGATTTTTGCTAATATCTGAGATATAGGTCGACCTCTAAAATACAGAACTCGCCTACCGTAAATTATCGGCTAGCCTAAGCAGCAGTGTAAAAGTTGAAATACGAAACTCGCCTAAGTTATAGGCTAGCCTAAGCAGCAGTGTAAAAGTTACCATATATAAAACACCGGGCATTAATTAAAGACTACCGGTATGTTATTACAAACTGTAAATGACGATTTATTTGATGAACTTTTTGCATCAGATGATGATGATTGTAGCAATTTTGAAGGTTTTTAAAAGAATAAAACATATTGCATACTTTTTATTGTTATTTATTTTAGTGAAAAATAAAGATCTGATGTTATCCTAGATGTTGTTATTTAACATTTTTATGGTCAAAAAAGGGTTGGTGTGAACGCACTTATACCGTAAATTGTTTTGTTTCGTCAGCGATCAGCTGATCGGAAATTTTACAAATGGCTGCATGATGTTTACATTGTTATGGTCTTTTTCCTTTGATTAATAGCATTTTGTGGAATTTTAAGGTAATGGTAGCTCTATTACATTATTAGTGTCGAATCAGAATGTGAATTGATTAAAATACAAGTATTTACATTAGTAGCTACATGTATTTACATCGATAGTTACCGCACCAAGGCTGTCGTCGGTATTAGCCTAAGGTTAGGCCTGATTTCCTGCACCAATATGTCACAAGATTTCAAGGTTTGCTTTTTGTGATTGTTATATAAGTCGACCCTCAATTTTGGGCTGATTTTGGGGGGCTAAAACATCGACTTATACACCGAAATATACAGAATATATATATATATATATATATATATATATATATATATATATATATATATATATATATATATATATATATATATATATATATATATATATATATATATATATATATATATATATATATATATATATATATATATATATATATATATATATATATATATATATATATATATATATATATATATATATATATATATATATATATATATATTAACAAAGCAAGCACATTATATATGTGAAAACATGAATCATTTTTTACCCCGACCGGAACTCGAACCTAGGGCTTATAATTACTAAGTCAAGGCACTACCAACTACACACCACAGAAGGTATAAAAGGAATCCAACCTTATAGCTTATATCTGCTATACTTAGGGATGAACGCATTCTATCTGAATGCCACTATGTTCATATTACAGATTCCCCAACCTCACTCGTGGCTTCATTTTAGCATTTAATTCAATTCCCAAGCTCATTCGGGTCATACAATAACCAAGCAAGCACATTACATATGTGAAAACATGAATCATTTTTTACCCCGACCAGGACTTGAACCTAGGACTTATAATTACTAAGTCAAGGCGCTACCAACGACACACCACAGAATATATAAAAGGAATCCAACCTTATAGCTTATATCTGCTATACTTAGGGATGAACGCATTCTATCTGAATGCCACTATGTTCATATTACAGATTCCCCAACCTCACTCTTGGCTTCATTTTAGCATTTAATTCAATTCCCAATCTCATTCGGGTCATACAATAACCAAGCAGGCACATTACATATGTGAAAACATGAATCATTTTATACCCCGACCGGGACTCGAACCTAGGATTTATAATTACTAAGTCAAGGCGCTACCAACGACACACCACAGAAGGAATAAAAGGAATCAAACCTTATAGCTTATATCTGCTATACTTAGGGATGAACGCATTCTATCTGAATGCCACTATGTTCATATTACAGATTCCCCAACCTCACTCGTGGCTTCATTTTAGCATTTAATTCAATTCCCAATCTCATTCGGGTCATACAATAACCAAGCAAGCACATTACATGTGTGAAAACATGAATCATTTTTTACCCCGACCGGGACTCGAACCTAGGACTTATAATTACTTAGTCAAGGCGCTACCAACTACACACCACAGAAGGTATAAAAGGAATCCAACCTTATAGCTTATATCTGCTATACTTAGGGATGAACGCATTCTATCTGAATGCCACTATGTTCATATTACAGATTCCCCAACCTCACTCGTGGCTTCATTTTAGCATTTAATTCAATTCCCAATCTCATTCAGGTCATACAATAACCAAGCAAGCACATTACATATGTGAAAACATGAATCATTTTTTACCCCGACCGGGACTCGAACCTAGGACTTATAATTACTAAGTCAAGGTGCTACCAACTACACACCACAGAAGACATAAAAGGAATCCAACCTTATAGCTTATATCTGCTATACTTAGGGATGAACGCATTCTATCTGAATGCCACTATGTTCATCCCTAAGTATAGCAGATATAAGCTATAAGGGTGGATTCCTTTTATACCTTCTGTGGTGTGTAGTTGGTAGCACATTGACTTAGTAATTATAAGTCCTAGGTTCGAGCTTAGAAGCTCATGTCCATATAAGCGCAAGATAGTGGAATCAGCCGTCATTGAAACGACCAAAAATTTCAATTTGTCTAAGGCCAGTGGGTGCCTGACACAGTAGACAAGATACTCCTCAAGTATACGCTGGCCAAGATAATTCCCCAAGACAGATCGTCATCATTTAATTAAACAGCCTCTTTGTTCAGCCGTGTTATGTCTACTTATAGTTTTCCTTTAGTCTTTTTCTTATCTATATGTATGTTCATATGTATTTTGTGTATATGCATATAAGTTTTTATAGGTATGTATATGTTTGTATATGTGTGTACTGTATATGTATATGTGTGTCCGCATATGTATGTGTAGATGCATATTTAGTTATGCATTTGTTATTTTATGTAAATAGGGCCTTCTGGCTAGTACAGTGGTAACGCACTGGCCTCACATTCACGAGGTCGACAGATCGGTTCCTGCTCAGGACCGAGAGCTTAAGATGTTTACTGGGAAGGTTACTGCTGTGGATGGGCACCACAGGGGGGGGGTTGGGGCTTGCCCTGGCTGAGGTTCTTAGGAGCATCTCATATATATATATATATATATATATATATATATATATATATATATATATATATATATATATATATATATATATATATATATATATATATATATATATATATATATATATATATATATATATATATATATATACATAATGAACCCTGGCTATATCGCGGTTCACTTTTCACGAATTCAGTGCATCACGGATTTTTTATGGAAAAAAAAAAAAAATAAATGATTGTGACACAAGGACGGCCCAAAAAATAATAAACTAAAACAGCTTTTATCGGGCCTGGGCACGAAGAATACATAAAGTAAAGAGAAACAGAGATGGAGAGTGTAATGACCTGTTAGATGTGAAGGAATTATAAAAGATGTGTAATGAATAGCCAATTCACTGCTGGGTTTTAATATACCTCTGCATTACTTTCACGATGTCTATTCCAAAAATTTTCCTTAGATCTTCTTATTATTATTGTTATTATTATTATTATTATTATTATTATTATTATTATTATTATTATTATTATTATTGGCGACAATCATTTTTCTTTGATGATGAGTGTGGAGATTATTATTATTATTACTATTATTATTGTTATTATTATCATTATTATTGTTATTATTATTATTATTACAAATTTGTCATTAAATCATTATTTTTACAATAAATAATGTAGTTTTGGTTGAATGAACAAGAGTTAATTAAAGATGTTACTCTCTCTCCCTCTGTCAACGTTATTCCCCATTTATTGTCGTCATCTTTCATTTCCTCTTTCTCATTTGGTTTCTTCTTCTTCCCTTGTTTTTTCTTCTCTACTTTGATGGCAAATGGCTGCATCCTTTTAAATTTCCATCAGGAAATGAAGAGAGAGAGTGAATTTAAAACGGAGGAAAGTTTATTATTAGATTTCTGTCTCTCTCTAGCTTTGTTGACTCCTCGTTTCCAATCTCAGCTATGTGGCTTCCTTTATACATTAACGTGCTTCTTTTATTTTTTCATATTTTCCTTTGTTAATCTCTGTATATTTGTCTTTCTATCTATCTAGTTGTCTTAGTTTATTATATAGTATCCTTTCCTTAGTTAGTACTCTATTATCTCTTTATACAAAAATGAAACAAACTTTTTTTTAGTGACCTTCTCTAATTTTCTATATAATAATAATAATAATAATAATAATAATAATAATAATAATAATAATAATAATAATAATAATAACAATAATAATAATAATAAAAATAATAATAATAATAACAATAATGTCTACTTATAAGTCACTTTTAATCTTAGAA
>JAXCGZ010017704.1:12500-27500 GCA_037179515.1 Halocaridina rubra | reverse complement strand
GCCGAAGGGGAATATGCTCCTGAGCAAGTCTTCATCATGGATAAGACTGGGTTATTTTGGAATGCTGTCTCGCACTTTTCTCTTCAAGGAAGAAGCTAAAGCCCCGGGATTTGAAGCGCACAAAGATCGCATTACCCTCATCATGTGCGGAAAGGCTGCAGGCTTCATGTTAAAGCCCGGGCTTATCTACAAGTCAAAGAACCTTAGGGCTTTGAAGAATAAAAACAAGAATCTGCTGCCAGTGTACTGGATGCATAATCCTAAGGCCTGGATCACGAAAAGCCTCACATCGGACTGGTTTCACCAATGCTTTATCCCTCTGGCCAAAATTTATCTTGCAGAAAAAGGCCTTGAATTTAAAGTCCTTCTTTTAATGGATAATGCTGGCGGCCACACAACTAATCTCGAATATGACGGTGTACAAGTAGAGTTCCTGCCACCGAATACGACGTCACAGATTTAGCCTATGGATCAAGGCATTATTCGTGCGTTCAAGACCCTCTACACACGATATGCCCTGGCGAACCTGGTTGAAGCCATGGATGCGGACAAAGAATTCTCAATGAAGACGTACTGGCATAATTACACGATTGCTACATGCCTTCAAAATATTCAGAATGCAATCATAGAGATGAAGCCGGCCACTATCAATGCCAGCTGGAAGCAGTTGTGGCCCAAAGTCATCTACGACTACAAGGGATTGCTCCTGACGAAGTCCATAACTCGGCAGTTGCGAAAGCTGTGAAGTTGGCTGCATTGTTAGGAGGAGAAGGCTTTAAAGATATGACTCACGAAGATGTGAATGAACTGATTGACTGCCACTCGCAGCCTTTGACTGATGAAGACTTGGAAGAAATCACAAAATCAGCGAGCGAAGAAGAGGAAGAAGAAGAACTTGAGGAAACGCATGAAGAAATTGAAGAACCTGGCCTTACACTCGAATGTTTGGCAACCATGTATGAACATGTGAAAGCAGTCCAACAACTCTTGCAGGAACATAACGATAATATGGTTCGTTCGGTGACCTTCTGCAATCTTCTCGACGATGCCATGATCGCTTACAAGACCATCTTCCAACAAAAGAAGAAACAGCGACAGCAACTCCTCATTACCATGTTCTTCGCTCGCAAAAGGCAGCCGTAAAGCTGTTATTGGCAGCGGAATAATTTCCTATGGAGTCTACAAACGTCATTACCACCTCATTCACGGTAAGTTTACCTATCACGTTCATATAAATTTACGTTGCATGCTGTTATTTATAAAGTAAAGGGTGGTTTTTAAACAGTGCAGGAAGGGTTTATACAGTAAATGTAAAAATAATTGTAAAATACCTATGTACATGAGTATGTCATGTCATTACCACCTCATTCACGGTTAGCTTACCTATAACTTTCATATAACTTTACGCTTGCATGCTGTTATTTATGAAGTAAAGGGTGGTGTGTTAACAGTACAGGGAGGGTTTATGCAGTAAACATAAAAATAAATGTAAAATACCTATGTACATATAGGGTGACCCTACTTCGCGGAAATTCACCTAACGCTGTCGGTCCCGGAACCTTATCCCCGCAATAAACGAGGGATCACTGTGTGTATGTATATATATATATATATATATATATATATATATATATATATATATATATATATATATATATATATATATATATATATATATATATATATATATATATATATATATATATATATACCCCTGAGGGAGGGGGCTAGAATACTTCTTCCATGTTCCCCTGCGTGTGGTAAAAGTCGAGTAAATGGGGCAGAGAGAGGGGACTGGGAACCCCTCTGACTTTTCTCTTCCCAGAGAATCAAAGTATTTTGTCTTGACTCAGCCACTCCCTCATAAGGGGAAAGATGGCTCATATATATATATATATATATATATATATATATATATATATATATATATATATATATATATATATATATATATATATATATATATATATATATATATATATATATATATATACGCTCCTTGACTTACGAACATCCGGCATAAGAATGATTTGCACTGAAAGTTAAAATCATACAAACTATACAAATCAAATTTGCTGCAAGTTCAAATTTTGCGTGCAGTAGCTCTCATGACTAGTACGACTTTTGGCTGCTAACAATGGCGCACTCAGCACTGTAAAAATAATATTTGGGAGCAAAGGAATGCCAACCCTCCACTCCCCTATTCTTATTAGTGGCCTCTTACTGCACACATGCTTGTCATGCATGACACTAGCTACATAAAACCTAAAATAAAGGCTACAACTAGACTAAAAGTAAAAGAGAACTTTTTTATACCAGAACAAAGGTTGGAAAAATATTGCCTCAAAAAGGAGCATAAATCTTCTCTTTCAAAGCCATTTGGAAAGCATTACTCATGAGTTATCCCTTGTCAACATAATAGGCTAAGTAAGAGCATGCTCAGATGTGAAAGATCAATGGTGGAACAAGCAAAGGTTTCAATTTCAGCAGTGTAAAAAGATACCAAAAAAACAAAAACAAAAGAAAACTTACCCCAATCAGAGTCATATTCAGATTTACGATACAAAGTCAGTATGTAGAGTTGCAAAACCAACTGAGGTGCCGCCTCCATAAAGCTCTCAAAGAGACGCAACAGAACGCAATCTGCATCTTCATAAAGCATCCATGAGTAGTGTTGCTTCTGAAGTTGCCTATTTCCAGCCTTCCAATATCTTCGACTCTTTATTCCATAAAACAGAGAATCTATATACCTGTACATATAATTTTGCTTCATCAAAAAACTATTACTTAAAAGTACACTGGGATACTGGGATGTCTTTAAAAGAAATATAAAGCTTAAGAATGGAGCTAATCTATTTACATAGTGAAAACATACATTTAAGCAATGCCTTTAACTTTCATAAACTGTGACTTACTACACACATAAAATTATCGATACTCAGTAAGTTTCTTCAGAAAAAAACAGCAGAGAATCATTAAAGGCACAATCTCAAATTTATATTCATAAAAACTGCAAATAACTTCACTATTTTGCAAAGCAATTTTAAAAATATCAGCTCCAATTAAAGCTTCCAAAACATAGCACAGGAGGAGACCGTGACAAAGTCTATTCAGCTTGCAAATGATGGAAATGCACTGTAGTTTGAATTGTTATGAAAGGAATCCAAAGGACTCCTAGGCATGAAGTCTCTCTTGCATAATGCATATTTGGACAGGTAACAAAACACAATACTTATCAGTGACTCCAAGAATATTAGGTGCCATAATAACTCAGTCACTTTAATGAACATTACATGCTTATCTATTATAGCTAAAACATTTACTATCTTTAATAACAAATGTCTTGTGCAAATTATACTCATTCAAGTAGCTCTACAATAAAGGAAGGGAAACTACGAGTAAACGTTTTATATGAATTTCTGTGACCTTATTGCACAATAAAATACCACTTGAAAAGTCTTCACTAGTAACTTTATATTTGTAGAAAAACAAAACTGAGGTGAAAAATTTCTGTTTTCTTTAACAATACAGGTACACCAAGAATATATGACATTGTTTCTTACCTTAAAACTGGGCCAAGCTGGCATATGAGTAGAAGAATCCGAAAAACCCATCTCTGTACTGATGCCTGAGGAACATTTGGATTTTTGGCATCCTTTATATACCTTAAATAAAAATACAGATGAAACCTATATAAATTAAACCTTATATGTCACTCTGGTTCAATTTATCAAGAATATTATACATTCATATAAGAGCAACCGTCGATGATATCTTATAATTTAACCCTTCCTTCTATCATGGTATGCTAAAATGTAGCATCTGAAAAAAGAATAGAAAATCTAACAATTATATTCAAATATATTTAATCAAAGCTTCATACTATATTGACACAAGACAACAAGTTAATACAAAAGTATATACAAAATCATACGTCTGTCCAAAAAAATACTGCCACACAAATGCAAAAAATTAATCCATAATATGACCTATTCTTAATGTAGGAAAGTTAACAAAATAAACTTATCAATAATCATATATTTAATGTTTTTAAGCTAGGAAAAGACATTCATATGCATGTGTATCTTTACGGCAATTTGTACTGCTTTTTCGTTGTGGTCAAGTTCAGAAGCAATCCAGTGTTTGAGAAGGCAACAGAAGCAATGTAATCCAATCAGTAAAGTCAAGTTATCAATACTTTATGAGGAAAAATTTCACAAGAAATCGACGTTAGTATAAAAAATACTGGAAAGCCCTGACGACTCATGTAGTTCTGGAATTGTATTAAAAATTATTGCTAAAATTTGGAATGCAAACTGCAAGAATATGCCTGAAATTACAGTACAGTAGGACCTCGCATAACATCGTTCCGAGTTACGTCGCTTCGCCATTACGTCTGATGCAAATAAATAATTAATAAATTATCAATACTGTAAATTAATTATTCAACCTACCTGGCTGGTGCGGTAAATTAAACCCAAGCACGCTGAACAGTTTGTGAGCACAGCGGAGGAAATCACAGCTAACAGCACAGCTGTATTCATATTTATCATGTTAATGGCTTTATTTTATCTGTTCATAAATATGGTTATATTAAAGGAATATATTAAATTAAAAAAAAAACATAGCTGTAAAGACGATTTTATTTGAAATACACAACTGTATTCGTACTTATTAAGTTAATGGCTTTATTTATTTGTTTTTCTATATATTTGGTTATTTTGAAGGATGGTATTAAATCTACAAAAAAAAACTAACAAACTTATTGCTGTAAAAACGACTTTATTTGAAATAGTTTGTTGAGCGTAGTGTAAGAATACGGTGTCACACGGCTTCAGAAGAGGAAGAAGAACAACCGCTCAGTTTATTCCCACCCGACATATTGTGCCTAATATTTTCATCTGCTCACTCGTGGTGTTTGCTTGTTACTGCGATTACTATGCTATGGGGAGGTTGTTGTTAAGTTTCTGTTTTACTAAGGGGACTCAAAGTTCTGAACTCTGTTAAGAGCTCACAAACAGACAGGACAGACCTTCATACCTCTACTCAATTAAATGATACTCAGAATTTAACTTTCTTTTAATTTTGGAAATGCAATGACACATTAGAAAAAATCAATTTAAATTTTGGAAAGCTGGAACAAATTAAAAATTTAAATTTATGGAATGCTGCCTCGAATCCTGGAAGTGGTGAGCACGATTTCGATTCCCGGCACCACAGACGGATGCCAAGACTTTGGCCTCAACTCTATGATCACCTATGTTACACAGGCAGTGTAGAATAGAGGGCACTTATTTGTGCCAGATGAATTCCTGTGAGGATGCCACATAAAAAAGGTTTGAAGTAAGCGGGACTGCTGAGGCGAGATCTTGCCTCTGGGTTGTTTGGCCACCAATTGAGGGTGATATAGTGTCCTTCTTGGTGACGTAATCATTCTGCCCACCCTCTAGGATGTATATTCAGAGCTGTAATTTATTCATATAAAATTCGAAGGCTATTGTAGTGGTGGTCCCTGGCAGGCAATTATGGCAGAGGTGCAAGGGAGAGACAGTATTTTAGGTGCAAGAAGCGGAAGCAAATAAAAAAAACGAGAAATATTATGGGAAAATAGGTCCGTCTCCTGCGTTGCAGGAAACGGACTTTTAACCTTTTAACCAATCAATTAATAAAGAAGCTATTGAAATGTATCTAGACAGGCTAATAACATATCAGCAGGGTCAAATTTATAACAAAATTATCAGCAAGAGCAATTTTTATAATATAGCAAAATTTATCAGCAAAAAAGTTTTATAAGAAAATTGCATAAACAACGTATCTATGGCCTCGTTCATGAGAAAAAAAAAGGAAGAGCAGAAAGCAGAAACAGGAGGAGATTTTTGCTTTATATTGGGATCATGCTTTCTACAAGTACAAGAATATTAAAAAAGATACATTTAATATTAGCTATAAGCTGACATATTAATTGCAAATAATCATAATCTGCAAAATGCAAGGAGTGAAAATTATTTTAGTAAGAAAAGGAAAGACAGTTAAAAGTTACTAAATTAACTAATACGGCATCTACTATAGCCTCTGTGACTTTGAGATAAACACATCCACATATGCCTCCCAAACATGTTAGTGATAGTTCTGATGGCAGTGCCGCTAAGAAAAGAAAAGCCATCACCATGGACATTAAAACAGAAATGGTAAACCGTGCTGAAAAGGGAGAATCTTCTACGAATATTGGCCACAATCTCGAATTAGCTCGTATGACTGTGGCCACGATCATCAAAGAGAAAGATCTCATCCGTGACCATGTGACAGGTTAGACTCCAATGATGTCTACGGTGATCAAGATGCAGTGTAGTTGCCTTATGATCGAGATGGAGAGATTATTACTGCTTTGGCTTGAAAACCAAAATCAACAGTGTATCCCAAAAAGCCTTATGCTTATACAGGAAAATGCTAAATTATTGTTCGAAGACTTGAAAAGAGGAAAGGGGGAATGCAGTGCAGGTGAAGAGTTTGTGGCTAGTAGAGGTTGGCTTAATCGTTTTACGGCTCATGCTAATTTGCATAATATAAGAGTGCAAAGTGAAGCTGCTAGTGGTGATGAGGAAGCAGCAAAAATGTTTTGCATTGCTATGGCTAACTCAATAAGGGAGGGGCTTTACCGTGCCGAACAGTTATTCAATGTGGATGAAACTGGCTTATTCTGGAAGTGCATGCCTAGTCGTACGTAAATTGCCAAGGAGGAGAAAACAGATCCTGGCCATAAAGTCAGTAAGAAGAGACTGACTTTGCTTTAGGGGGGTAATGCTGCTGGAGACTGTAAGTTGAAGCCCTTGTTGGTTTATTAGGCAGAAAATCCAAGGGCACTCAAGGGCATATGAAAAGGTCAACTGCCAGTCATCTGGAAGTCAAACAAGATGGGTTGGATAACCCTCCAAATATTTGAGGACTGGGTCAGCAACCATTTAATCCCTGAAACAGAGAGGTACTGTTCTTCAAAGGGTCTGCCCTTTAAGGTGTTGCTAATCCTGGACAATGCCCCTGGTCACCCTGCCCATGTAGATGACTTTCATCGTAATGTAAAGTTGGTTTACCTTGCACCTAATACCACTTCCTTGTTACAGCCAATGGATCAGGGGGCCATTGCCTCTTTCAAGGCATCTACCTCCAAAGAACAATCACTATGGTTCTTAGGGCAACTGAAAAGGACAAGATCCTGTTTTTGGAAGTCGTACAATATTCTTCATGCTGTGAAGAATATTGGTGATGCTTGGGAAGAAGTGATGCAAGCCAACTTGAATGGGGTATGGAAAGAAGCATGCCCCTATTTTGTGAATGACTTCCGAGGTTTTGAGGAGACAGTTGAGGCTGTAACCAAGAACGTTGTTGTCATGATTAAGGAGCTTGAGGTCGAGGTGGAGGCTGATAGCATGAATGAGCTTCTGGAATCTCATGGCGAGGAGTTATCTACTGAGGACCTCATTCAGCTGTTAAAGAAAATGACTGAAGAGGAGGAAGAACTACCAAGCCTAAAGCCTAAGAGATTCACAACCACAGAATTGGAAGAAACGTTTGCCTTGGCAGAGGAATTGTTGACACAGCATGAGGATCAGGACCTTAACGTTGCCAGGTACAATAAGGTCAAGAGAGGGATCAATAATGCCTTGTGGTTTTACAAGGAAATATATGAGGAGAAAAAAAGGGCATCCTTCCAGACTCGCCTTGACCAATTCTTCGTGATGGTAGAGCCCCCACCAAAAGATCCTGTGACCTCTACTTCAATAGAATCACCTGCCCCAGAACCTCCATTATGTTCTCTTGCCCCTCCAGACTCACCTGCCCCAGTCTCCTAAGCACCTGCCTCTCCAGCTTCCACCTCCCAATAAGCCAGTCTCTCTCTCCCTTGCAGCACCCCTTCCAGTATGCAAGCTAACCACATGAGTAAAGGTAAGCTATAATGTACTGTACTATAGTGTAATTTTACTATTGATACATTTTAAGGTAAGAAATCCTAGTAAGTTTAGTTTTAGTATCTCTTTATCATAGATAAAAAAAAATTTTTTTTCCAATGTTTTAAACGAATTATTTTTAACTTAGGTTGGGGGACCTAGGTTCGCATTTAGGTGTTCCGACTTACGTTGAAATCCGACTTAAGTCAGTTGTCAAGAACGGAACCCTGACGTTAAATGAGGACCCCCTGTACTATATATATATGACAACTCTCTCATTTAGTATAGCAATGGAGTATAATGTGTCTGGATTTTAAAGAAGATTTTACTATTGTTAATCTTATGAAATATGAATAAAAAATATAAGGTGATGACATGAGAGACTGACTATCAATATCTGTTATAGCTCATCAATAGCGTAAAAAGGTTATCAAAATATGAATGCAATTAACAGTAGCCTTTGAGTTGGCTTACATAATTTTTTCATTATTTCTTGATTAATTTTGCCAATTTTATAAAAAGTAATCAGTAACAAACTTCCAGGTAATGGCTGAATGGAGTCTCAAGCCAAGATCCGTGAAAAACAGAAAATATAAAAGTTCCTCTCATAGCAATCCCAGAGTTGATATGTGGCATGAGATGGATGAGAGAATGTTATTATTATCATCATTGTATTTCTTGCATACACAGTACAGTATTATTTTTCATTTTTTAATGAGTGTGACACTGCGAGAGGCAAGAAATTTGCCCTCATCATGCCCGGGCACCAAAAACACATTAATATGAAGAAAAAGTTTAAGGACAAGGCAAAAAAATGGGAATTATAAATAAGAGGAAAAGAACAGGTTGAAAGAAAAATCAGAATATTGAGTACCTAAAGATATTGCAGGATTAGGTCTTGAGATGACAATATATCCAATTTTTGAAGGAAGATAGGTTACAAGAATTAGGAAAGGCACTACGAGGAAGAGAGTTCCAGAGTCTGGAAGTGGATGGAAAGAAGCAGTCACTGCACCGACCAATTCGTGAGTTACAAATCTACACACAGTACCTGTGAGACGAGGTCGCTAAGCAAGTGTTAAGCAGCCTCGGCAATGGGGGAGGGATGCAACTCACCCAATCATCAGAGCAGTGATGGAAGTAGTAGCGATAGAAAAGAGAAAGGGATGATACATAACAGCAAAGAGAAAGAGAGTTCAGATTAAAAATAAGAGAGGGGTCACTGATGAGTCTGACTGCCTTAGAGTCATCCTTATTAAGGAGATAAGTATAAGAAGCACCCCAGATGTGTGAGCAATATTCTAAGCAAGGACAGATAAGCCCTTTATAGATTTCAACTAACTGGAAAGAGGAAAAGTAATGGCATAAAGTAAAACAGAACCCCCAATTCTTCTGGATGCAGATTTAAAAATTTGGATTATGTGATTCCTCCAAGACAAGTTTGAAGCTATCTGGATTCCTAATATATTAATAGAATTAAGAGGGTAAATTTCTTTACTTTTGAAGACAATAGGGCTATCAGAAGGAAAAGAAGATAAAGAGATAGCCAGAAACTGTGTCTTGGAGGCATTAAATTTAACTAAATTTTGGGTGCCCCACTCAGATACCCTCTGCAAATTGGAATTGGGAGTAGAAGAGAAATAAGAGACTGATTAAAAGTAGCAGATGAATGATGTGAAGAGAAGGCAGAGGATAAATGAAGGGTAGAATCATCGGCAAAGGCTTGGAGAAGAGAGGAGGATGGGGACTGAAGAATATCATTGATAAGATAAGGAACAGAGTAGGTGAAAGAACAGAGCCCAGTGGAACACCACTGGTAACAGGGAATGATCTAGAAGTTGCACCATCAACAACCACAGATATAAAATAGTCAGAAAGAAAACTGGAAATCACAGAAAAGAGAGAGGGGTGATGTCATATACAGGGTGTTTGGCCAACAGACCCTAATGCCAGACTATGCTAAAAGCATTAAAGATGCCTTGTCCGTTTTTAGAGAGCAAACTTTCTTTTGAACTTTACGTGCAGAAAGAATAAGGAGGGTATACAGTAAAAGAGGGGTACAATAAGAGGAACAGGTGCGCTGGAATTGCTTATAGAGAAGTTGGCAGAAAAATGAGAGCCAATGAGAGTGGCTTTGTCAGTGTGAGAGCAAGCTATAGAACCATCAAAACCTATGAGGGAGAAAGCTTGAATTACAGATATTTTTGGAGGCTATTGACCAAAAAACAGAAACATTTATCAGTGGGAGAGGAGTTAGGTTATCATCCTTCTGTCTTAAAGAGGAAGCTTTAGACCTTTGAATCTGAGCAGTGCTATGCTTCCTAGCTGAAAGAAAAGCATAGTGACTTAAATCAAAAGGAGTGGATTGGTACAACCATTAAGCCTAATTCTTGGCCCGAAAAGCCATGGACCAGGCACAGTCAAACCAGAGATTAGTGGGAGAAAAAGTTTTCATAGGGGAGGGGATGAACGTCTCCATTCTCGGAGGTTATGTTCTCAGCAACTCATAGGGATTACTGCTCAGGGTTACAGTTCCGAAAGCAGTAGTCATCCCAAGGGAAGTCAAAGAGAAAGTTTCACAAATCATTGCATTGGATATTGCTCAAAGTGACAAAGACAGCCTATGACTTTACCCTTTCTCTCTGTTCTCTTATTTCCAGCTTTCTTTCTGACCATTTTATATCAGTGGTTATTGACGGTGAAATATCTAGCTCATTCCTTGTTACCAGTAGTGCTCCAGAGGGCTCTGTTCTTTCACCTACTCTGTTCCTTTTCTTCATGAATGATCTTCGTCAGTCCCCATTCTTCTCTCTTCTTCACGCCTTTGCCGATGATTCTACCCTTCATTTTTCCTCTGACATTTCTTCACAACCTGCATTTGTTACTCGTAATAAGTCTCATATTACTCTTTCTTCTACTCTCGACTCCGATCTACAGAGGGTATCTGAGTGGGGCACCCAAAATTTAGTTAAATTTAATGTCTCCAACACATAGTTGCTAGCTATCTCTTTATCTTCTTCTCCTCCTGATAGCCCTATTGTCTTAAAAAACTAATAAAATTTACCCTCTTAATTCCATCAACATATTAGGATTCCATATAGTCTCGAATTTGTCTTGGAGAAATCACATAATTCAAATTTCTAAATCTGCATCCAAAAAATTGGGAATTCTGTTTTGTTTTCATAATCAATTTAGTTCTTTATAGTTACTTAAAATTTATGAAGGTCTTATCCATCTCCCACATCTGGGGTGCTTCTTCTTACTTATCTCCTTGAAAGGGTTGAATCTAAGGCAGTCAGACTCATTAATGACCCTTTTCTAATATCTAAGCTGGATTCTCTTCCTCTTCACCAAAGATATCATCCCTTTCTCTTTCCTGTCGCTACTACTTCCATCGTTGCTATGGTGGGTTGCATCCCTACCCTAATGCCGAGGCCACGTAACACTCGCCAAGTGGCCTCGTCTCACAGGTACTATGTGGAGGTAGCTCACGGATTGGTCGGTACGCCGACTGCTTCTTCCCATCTACCTCCAGACTCTGGAACTCTTTTCCTCCTTCTGTCTTTCCTATTTCTTATAACTTACATTCCTTCAAAAAGCGGATCTATCCTCATCTCAGGGCCTAATTCTGCTATATCTCTAGGTTCTCAATACTTTGACTATTATTTCAGTCTCTCCTTTTCCTTCATGTATCATTGCCTCATCTCTGCCTTGTCCATGACCTTTTTCTTTTCCTTCGTCATGGTGTTTTCTTCGTGCCCTGGGCTTTATTGATGAGGGCAGTTTTCTCCCTGTCCTGGTGTCACACTCATAAATATATATATATATATATATATATATATATATATATATATATATATATATATATATATATATATATATATATACAGTGTTGCCTCACTTATCGCGGTAGTTCGGTTCCGGGACCTGCCGCGAACCAGGAAATCCGCGAAGTAGGCTGCGCCAATATGTACATAGATATTTTAAAATATTTTTACGTTTACACTGTATAAACTCTCCCTGCACTGTTAAAAAAACACCCTTTACATTATAAATAACAGCAAGCAACGTAAATTTTTATGAAAGTGATAGATAAAATTACAGTGAATGAGGTGATAATGACGTGACATACATACTCATTTACAATTATTTTTTCGTTTACGTACTGTATAAACCCTCCCTGCACTGTTGAAAAAACACCCTTTACATTATAAATAACAGCAAGCAACGTAAATTTTTATGAAAGTGACAGATAAAATTACGGTGAATGAGGTGATAATGACGTGACATACATACTCATTTACAATTATTTTTTCGTTTACGTACTGTATAAACCCTCCCTGCAATGTTAAAAAAACACCCTATCATTATAAATAACCGCAAGCAACGTAAATTTTTATGAAAGTGATAGATAAAATTACGGTGAATGAGGTGATAATGACGAGACATATATACTCATTTACAATTATTTTTTCGTTTACGTACTGTATAAATCCTCCCTGCACTGTTAAAAAAACACCCTTTACATTATAAATAACAGCAAGCAACGTAAATTTTTATGAAAGTGATAGATAAAATTACGGTGAATGAGGTGATAATGACGTGACATCCATACTTATTTACAATTATTTTTTCGTTTACGTACTGTATAAACCCTCCCTGCACTGTTAAAAAAACACCCTTTACATTATAAATAACAGCAAGCAACGTAAATTTTTATGAAAGTGATAGATAAAATTACGGTATATGAGGTGATAATGACGTGACAATACATACTCATTTACAATTATTTTTTGTTTACGTACTGTATAAACCCTCCCTGCACTGTTAAAAAAACACCCTTTACATTATAAATAACAGCAAGCAACGTAAATTTTTATGAAAGTGATAGATAAAATTACCATGAATGAGGTGATGATGACGTGACACACATACTCATTTACAATTATTTTTTCGTTTACGAACTGTATAAACCCTCCCTGCACTGTTAAAAAACACCCTTTACATTATAAATAACAGCACGCAACGTAAATAAAAAAAAAAAATTAAAATACTGAAAATGTTTTTTTTCAATATTTTAATATTTTTGCGTATACCCATAAAATAAAATAATAATTTATAAAAAAAAAAAACGCAATAGAGTGAGAACGCGAACCAAGAAGCGCGAATAACCGGGGTAACAGTGTATATATATATATATATATATATATATATATATATATATATATATATATATATATATATATATATATATATATATATATATATATATATATATATATATATATATAGTAACCCTTCGTTTATCGCCGGTGTTTGGTTCCGGGACCTGCTGCGATAGGTGAATTTTTTTTTTTTTTTTTTTTAAAGATGATTATGACACCAGGACGGGCCAAAAAATGATAAAAGAAAACAGCTTTTATCAGGCTGTAAAGAGAAACAGAGATGGAGAGTGTAATGACCTGTCAGTTGTGAAGGGATTATAAAAGATGTGTAATGAATATCCAATTCTCTGCTGGGTTTTAATATACCTCTGCATTACTTTCATGATGTCTACTCCAAAAGTTCTCCTTAGATCTTATTATTATTATTATTATTATTATTATTATTATTATTATTATTATTATTATTATTATTGGCAACAATAATTTTCCTTTGATGATGATTGTGGAGATTATTATTATTATTGTTATTATTATTATTATTACTCTTATTATTATCATTGCGGATTTGTAATTAAACCATTATTTTTACAATAAATAATGTAACTTTGGTTAAATGAACAAGAGTTAATTAAAGATGTCTCTCTCTCTCTCTCTCTCTCTCTCTCTCTCTCTCCCAAACATTCTATTCTACCCAACTCCCCACACTCTCTTTGTCCCAGCCAACTATGGAGGGGCACTGTATACAGTTATTACAATAAATAAACCAACAGATGTACAAACAATGATGAGCCCTTAATAATAATAATAATAATAGTTTAATAATAATAATAATAATAATAATAATAATAATAATAATAATAACAATCTACACAATCATCATCAGAGGAAAATTATTGTTGCGAATAGTAATAATAATAATAATAATAATAATAATAATAATAATAATAATAATAATAATGATAATAATAAGATCTAAGGAGAATTATTGGAAAAGACATAATGAAAGTAATGCAGATGTATTGTAAAATCCAACAGAGAACTGGATATTCATGAGTCTCCTTGGCAAACTGGTAGCGTCCACGACTCTGAGGCGGCAGGTTGAGGGTTCGCGTCCCCATCACGGACTGAGGTTAGTAAGGGCATACAGTCAGGGTAACGATTACATCTGCCAAAACAAGTCCATAGCAAGAAGGCAACCATCCTAGCCCTTAGCAGAATAGGGAATTCGTGACGTAAAACCGAAACCAAATCATCTTTTATAATCCCTTCACATCTGACAGGCCATTACACTCTCCATCTGTTTCTCTTTGCAGCCTGATAAAGGCTCTTTTAATTTATAATTTTTTGGCCCGTCCTGGTGTCACAATAAAAAAAAATATATATATATATATATATATATATATATATATATATATATATATATATATATATATATATATATATATATATATATATATATATATATATATATATATATATATATATATATATATATATATATATATATATATATATATATATATATATTGTTTTTTATTTCTTTATTTTATTGTATTTTACTTTTTTGCCAAATAAAAATCTGCGATGCACTGAATTCGTCATAGGTGAACTGCGAAATAGCAAGGGATTACTGTGTGTGTATATATATATATATATATATATATATATATATATATATATATATATATATATATATATATATATATATATATATATATATATATATATATATATATATATATACAGTGATACCTCTTTTATTGCAAGGGTTAGGTTCCGGGACCCATTGCGATAGGTGAATTTTCACGAAGTAGGAACACCTTAAAAAAAAAATATATATATATATATATATATATTTTTTTTTAAAGATTATTGTGACACCGGGATTGACC
>JAXCGZ010017704.1:0-10000 GCA_037179515.1 Halocaridina rubra | reverse complement strand
TGATGATGATGATAATAATCTCCACAATCATCATCAAAGGAAAGTTATTGTTGCCAATAATAATAATAATAATAATAATAAAATCTAAGAAGAATTATTGGAATAGACATCATGAAAGTAATGCAGAGGTATATTAAAACCCAGCAGAGAGCTGGATATTCATTACACATCTTTTATAATCCCTTCACATATGAAAGGTCATTACACTATTATAATAATAATAATAATAATAATGACAATAATAATAATGATAATAATAATAATATCTAATGAGAATTATTGGAAAAGACATAATGAAAGTAATGCAGAGGTATAGTAAAATCAAGCAGAGAACTGGATATTCATGAGTCTCCGTGGCAAAATGGTAGCGTCCACGACTCTGATAGATAAGTGATAGATAAAATTACGGTATATGAGGTGATAATGACGTGACATACATGGTTCCGGTTTTACGTCACGGACTCCCTTATCAACCAAGGGCTAGGACGGTTGCCTTCTTGCGAAGGACTTGTTTTGGCAGATGTAATAATTACGCTGAGTGCATGCCTTTGCTAACCTCAGACCGTGCTCATTTACAATTATTTTTTGTTTACGTACTGTATAAACCCTCCCTGAACTGTTAAAAAAACACCCTTTACATTGTAAATAACAGCAAGCAACGTAAATTTTTATGAAAGTGATAGATAAAATTACGATGAATGAGGTGCTGATGACGTGACACACATACTCATTTACAATTATTTTTTCGTTTACGAACTGTATAAACCCTCCCTGCACTGTTAAAAAAACACCCTTTACATTATAAATAACAGCACGCAACGTAAATTTCAATAAAAAAATTAAAATACTGAAAAAACATTTTTTCAATATTTTAATATTTTTGCATATACCCATAAAATAAAATAATAATTTATCCAAAAAAAAACCCGCGATAGAATGAGAACGCGAACCAAGAAGCGCGAGTAACCGAGGTAACACTGTATATATATATAGAGTGATCCCCCCATTATCGCAGGGGCTCGGCTTCGGGACCCAGCGCGAAACAGGAAAATCGCGGAGTAGGATCAGCCTGTATGTACATAAATATTTTAATTTATTTTTACGCTTACACCGCATAAACTGTATAAACCCTTCCTGTATTGTTAACAAACCACCCTTTACTTCATAAATAACAGCATGCAAGCGTAAATTTATATGATATACTCATGTACATAGGTATTTTACAATTATTTTTACGCTTACTGTATAAACTCTCAATGCACTGTTAAAAAACCACCCTTTACTTTATAAATAACAGCATGCAACGTAAATTTATATGTACGTGATAGGTAAACTTACCTTATCTGTTATGGTTAACATTCTCCTTTGCTGCTTAGGCTCACTACAAGAAGCCATAGAAGATGAAGGATGCTTGGGAGGCATTGCAAAGGTTAAAATATGTGAGTGAGGCGAGACAATGGAAGATGGTGGAAGTCTTTGTCCGAAACGCTGATAGCGGTATCGTATTTTACATATTGCAATACTGTTAGTATTTACGCTTTTTACTATTTTTTACTGTTTTATTATTCTTAGGCTAAGAAATACGTTTTTTTATCAATAAAATCATGAAACTACTGGAAATATAAATATATATGCTAGGTCACGTAGCTGCGACCCCAATACATTGTACGCTATCGGACACAAGCAAAACGTTTAATAAGCACAACGTGAACGGCGCACACGTGAGTTAGACTGAACGAGCCTTTGTTCGAAACACTGATAGCGGTATCGTATTTTACATGTTGCAATACTGTTAGTACAGTGTTGCCTCACTTATCACGGTAGTTCGGTTTCGGGACCCGGCGCGAACCCGGAAATCCGTGGTGTAGAGATCAGCCTATATGTACATTGATATTTTAATGTATTTTTACGTTTACACTGTATAAACCCTCCCTGTACTGTTAAAAAAACACCCTTTACATTATAAATAACAGCAAGCAATGTAATTTTTTTATGATGTAATTTTTTTATGAAAGTGATAGGAAAACTTACCATGAATGAGGTGATGATGACTTGACATTAATAGGTTCCATATTTTACAATAATTTTTACGTTTACGTAAAATAGCGGCCGACATCCACAAACTTTTTTCCTTCTTTCAACATATCTAAGAGTTTCACTTTATCTACAATGGTTAACATTTTCCTTTGCCGCTTAGGCTCACTACAAGAAGCCTTAGAAGATGAAGGATGCTTGGGAGGCATTGCAAAGGTTAAAATATGCGAGTAAAAAAATCACAAGCAAAACATATTCATAATAATAAGCACAACATGAATGGCGCACACGAGTGAGGCGCGACAATGGAAGATGGTGGAAGCCTCTGTCCGAAACGCTGATAGCGGTATCGTAATTTACATGTTGCAATACTGTTAGCATTTATGGTTTTTACTATTTTTTACTGTTATATTATTCTTAGGCTAAGAAATACGTTTTTTTTTTTCAATAAAATTATGAAACTACTGGAAATCTAAATATATATGCTAGCTCACATAGCTTCGACCCCAATACATTGTACGCTATCGAACACAAGCAAAACGTGAGTTAGACTGAACGAGTCTTTGTCCAAAACGCTGATAGCGGTATCGTATTTTACATGTTGCAATACTGTTAGTATTTATGATTTTTACTATTTTTTACTGTTTTATTATTCTTAGGCTAATAAATACGTTTTTTTTATCAATAAAATCATGAAACTACTGGAAATATAAATATATATGCTAGCTCACGTAGCTCTGACCCCAATACATTGTACGCTATCGAACACTATTTCGCATGATGCAATACTGTGAGTTATACTGTACGTACGTATATCATTCAGTTATTAGTACAATGTATATTAATTTAAAATTCATCTACTTATTTGATGATTGTACAAAATCTATTGTATTTATTCACTGTAATTTGGACCAAATATTCCTTTTGTAAAGATTATACTGTACTTTTCAAAAGAGGTGGTCAATAAACGTATCTATCTATCTATCTATCTATTTACATTTATGTTTTTTACTATTTTTTACTGTTTTATTTATAGTAGGCTGGGAAATAATTTTTTTTTATCAATTAGATAATTAAATATGTTTTTTTCAATAAAAAAAAAATTATAATACTGAGAATTTTTTTTTTATATTTTTATATTTTTGCATATACCCATGAAATAAAATAATAATTTATCCAAAAAAAAAAACGCGATAGAGTGAGAAAGCGAACCAGGAAGCGTGAATAACTGGGGTAACACTGTATTTACGTTTTTTACTATTTTTTACTGTTTTATAATTCTTAGGCTAAGAAATAAGTTTTTTTATCAATAAAATCATGAAACTACTGGAAATATAAATATATATGGTAGCTCACGTAACTGCGACCCCAATACATTGTACGCTATCGGATACTATTTCGCATGATGCAATACTGTGAGTTATACTGTACGTACGTATATCTAAATTTGTGTTTTTTGCTATTTTTTACTGTTTTATTATTCGTAGGCTGGGAAATAAATTTTATTTATCAATTAGATAATGAAATATGTTTTTTTCAATAAAAAAAAAAATGAAAATATTGAGAATTTCTATTTTTATAAAATTTTAATATTTTTGCATATACCCAAAAAATAAAATAACAATTTGCCAAAAAAAAAGCCGTGGTACAGTGAAAACGCGATCCAGCTGGGGATCACTGTATGTATATATATATATATATATATATATATATATATATATATATATATATATATATATATATATATATATATATATATATATATATATATATATTTTTTTTTTTTTTATTTGGGGGGGGGGCATTTATTATCGTACTAGGAATTCTGTTCCATGCATCAGCAACTCTACGGTATTACCAAACCAATTTTCACCAATTTCCCTTCTGAACCTAAATTTATCAAGCTTAAATCCATTACCCGGTATGAGTTCTGGTTTGATCATGAATTTTTAAAACTTTGTTAATATCACCCTTGTTAATCCCTTTAAACCATTTATACACCTCAATCACATCCCCCCTAACTCTGCACCTCTCTAGAGAATGTAGATTAAGTTTTTTAAATCTGTCATATGGTAGATTTAGGCATTGCATAATTAATTTTTTTTTCATTTTTTAGTCTTGCTTTGGTTATTTATAATTTTTATTTTATCTCTGTTTACATTTGCAGATAGAGTTTCGTTCTCCTGCATCCTCCTCCTCTTCTAATGCATAAGTTACTTGCTCACGGCCATCATGCATGTCCCAGAGTACTGTATGACTGTTGCCCACTGCAAAACAGAGTACAGTACATTACTGTATGTTAATTTCTAGCTGTAAAGTGAATATGAATATCTTTTGTATACTCTTAAAAATAGATACAGGGCTTTCTGCTTTGCTATGTAGTAATAAATATGCTTTTTACTCATCTTATATCTTTGACATGGTGTGTCTATGTAAGGTTTGGAACATATCTATGCCCTTTATCATTGTTTCCTATGGAAAATGACTCGTTTTTCACGTGATTTTCCATTTACCCAACACTTCTGAGAACCTATCTAGGCATTATTCTGAGAACTAGGTGTATATATATACAGGCATACCTCGGCTTAGGTCGTTTCGAGTTAAGTCGTTCTCGATTATATGTCGGTTTTCAAAAAAATATATGGAAAAAAAAAATACATAAAAACAAAGTTTACGTCATTATAATCAACTTTACGTCTGTCCACTACAAATATTGGAATTATAATATCACTAGAAAATCATTAAAAGCACATGAAATCATGTTAATGTGCAATAAATAAAAACAAAAGCACATAAAATCATGTTATTATACAATAAATAAGAATGAAAGCATATGAAATCTTCTTAAAATACGTACAGTAGTTCCAATATCTACCATTTGGCGTCGTCACTCGTCATAATAATAATAGTAATAATAATAATAATAATAATAATAATAATAATAATAATAATAATAATAATAATAATAATAATAATAATAAGAATAAGAATGCAGCAGGCATTTGCCTTTATCGAAAAGGGCTTTCTTTGTTCGAGGATATGGATCCCAATGCTATAAATAAAAATAAAAGCACGTAAAATCATGTTATTGTACAATAAGAATAAAAGCATATAAATATCTTATTAAAATACGTACATTAGTTCCAATATCTACCTTTAGGCGTCGTCACTCGTTATAATAATAATAGTAATAATAACAATAATAATAATAATAATAATAATAATAATAATAATAATAATAATAATAATAATAATAATAATAATAATACGAATAAGAATAAGAATACGAATAAGAATAAGAATAAGAATGCAGCAGGCATTTGCATTTATCGAAAAGGACTTTCTTTGCTCGAGGATATGGATCCCAATGCTATAAATAAAAACAAAAGCACATAAAATCATGTTATTGTACAACAAATAAGAATAAAAGCATATAAATATCTTATCAAAATACGTACAGTAGTTCCAATATCTACCGTTAGGCGTCGTCACTCGTCATTCCCGCGAAACTGCTATTGTTTTGAATTGATATTATGAACAAAATTGACAAAAAGCATTAAGAACAAACAGCAAACATATTTCTAATATAACATTGTTAGGGAAATAGCATGTGCGGGCGCATCAGCTGATACGGAAGTGTGACAAAACGTATGCATCCTCGTCCTCACTGCCACCATCAGTGTTGACAAAATACATAAATGAGAGAAATGATAAATATAAAAAACATACATGTAAGCTGGTAAGTTATTTCCAGTATCTTAAAGATGAAGTACATTTTTATTTAAATTACAGTACTACCATCTTGTAATTAATATATATCTTAAAATCTACCATACATTTGAAAATAAAAACATCCGCTTTATCTGGCAACACTCGCCCCCATGCTAAGCCTAATGCCAATGGCATAATAGAGTTCATTAATTTGTTTACTGTACATAAATTTAAAAATAAAGATACTACCTGCCCAACGTGTGAACAATGTGAAGAGAGCCTAGAACATTTTCTACTATTTTGTGAAGCATATGCACAAATAAGAACAGAATATAGTTTTTCAGCACAACCATATACTGAAAAGAAAATTGAAATAATTGCTAATATATTGTTATTTAGATATTGTAGTGAAAAAGATGTTAAAGAAAGAAAAAATTTAATAAAAGAATTTGTAGAAAAAGATATCAAATAATAAAAACTGCACAAACAATTTAGCAAAGCAAAACCAAAACTTGGGAGCCGTTGAAAAAGGCATATCAGACCCAACTATACTACTACTACAGTAAATCTGTATATCTATGCTAGCCTAGAGCTAATTTAAGTTGTTTTTCGACTTTAATCGTCTCTCCTGGAACCAATTAACGACGTTAGGTGAAGTATATATATATATATATATATATATATATATATATATATATATATATATATATATATATATATATATATATATATATATAATATACCTTGTTTGTTTTTTATGCGTATTTTTTTTCAGCGAAAACGGAATAACACCCCTAAAAAATAATAGCAAAAAAATACCAAATTCGCGAATAACGCTCATGCAAAAAAATTCGAATTTTTTTTTTTCATTATAGTAAATAATCGACCGCCTCAGAGGCACTTTTCCGCCATCCTCCTCCTCTTTTACCGCTTAATGCGATCGGATATTATGAATAGAATGGAAAAAAAGCATCAAGAACAAACAGCAAGCAAATTTTCAATATAATATTGTCAGGGAAATAGCATGCAAGGGTGCATCAGCTGATATGGAAGTGGCAAAATAATTTTGGATAGAAGTTCGTTCTCCCACATCCTCCTCTTCTTCTACCGATTAATGATATTGAGTATTATGAAGAAAATTTAAAAAAAGCATTAAGAACAAACAGCAAACAAATTTTTTACATAATATCGTCAGGGAAATAGCGTGCAAGGGTGCATCAGCTGATACGGAAGTAGCAAAACGTTTGTGGATAGAGGTTCGTTCTCCCGCACCCTCCTCCTCTTCTACTGCTTAATGCGATCAGATATTATGAAGAGAATTGAAAAAAGTATTTAGAACAAAGAGCAAACAAACTTGCGATATAATATCATCAGGGAAATAGCATGCGAGGGTGCATCCGCTGATACGCAAGTGGCAAAATGTTTGCCAATAGAGGTTTGTTCACCCACATCCTCCTCCTCTTCTACCGCTTAATGCGATCAAATATTATGAAGAAAATTGAAAAAAAGCATTAAGAACAAACAGCAAACATACATCAATATAATATCATCAGGGAAATAACATGTAGAGAATATATATATTTCATTTAAGTTTCCCCGATATACGTTTTCTTTGTAACGAATTGCATAGTTTTCTTTTTCTCTCAGCTGACTTTGTTTATGCCTACATTTCGTGCAGTACGGTCGATATGTAAACAAGATAGAATAATGTTTAGAACCAAGGAATATTAATATGTAGTACTATAATCTTGAAAATTAGATAAACCCCAAATAGAGTGAGTAAATAAAAATTTTATGAGTAAGATATTGTGCCTGAATAGTGATAAACATTAGCTGATAAGGAAGCGTCAAATCGTTTGCCAATAGAGGTTTGCTCTCCCGCATTCTCCTGCTCTTCTACCGCTTAATGTGATCGAATATTATGAAGAATATTGAAAAAAATAATTAAAAACAAACAGCATACAGACTTTCGATATAATATCGTCAAGGAAATAGCGTGCGAGGGTGCATCAGCTGATACCGAGGTGGCAAAACATTTGCATCCTCGTGCTCACTGCCAACATGCACGTCCCAGCGTATTCCTGTTGCCCACCGCATAATAGTGTGCATCAAATTGTTTACTGTGCAGTAAATCTGTATATATTTTATACTGTACACTATTTGCATATTAATATAAATAACTACGGGGCTTTCTGCTTTGTTACGTACAGTGTTCCCTCGTTTATCACGGGGGTTGGATTCCGGGACCGGCCGCGATAGGTGAAAAACCACGAAGTAGGAGCACACAAAAAAAATAAATAAATAAAAAAAATAAAAAAAACTGATTGTGACCCCAGGTGGGGCCAAAAAATAATAATATTAAACAGTCTTTATCAGGCATGAGCATGAAGAATGCATAAAGTAAAGAGAAATAGAGACTGAGAGTGTCATGACCTGTCAGATGTGAAGGGATTATAAAAGATGTGTAATGAATATCCAATTCTCTCCAGGGTTTTAATATACCTCTGCATTACTTTCATGATGTCTATTACAAAAATTCTCCTTAGATATTATCATTATTATTATTATTATTATTATTATTATTATTATTATTATTATTATTGGCAACAAAATTTTCCTTTGATGATGATTGTGGAGATTATTATGATTATTATTATTATGATTATTGTTACGAATTTGTCATTAAACCATTACTTTTACAATAAATAATGCAGCTTTGGTTGAATAAACAGGAGTTAATTAAAGATGTTTCTCTCTCTCTCTGTCAAACAGCTAACAATCTTTCGATATAATATCATCAGGGAAGTAGCGTGTAGAGAATATATATATATATATATATATATATATATATATATATATATATATATATATATATATATATATATATATATATATATATATATATATTATATATATATATATATATATATATATATATATATATATATATATATATATATATATATATATATATATATATATATATATATATATATATATATATATATATATATATATATATATAAATATATATATAATTTCATTTAAGTTTCCCATGAATACAGTATGTTATACGTTTTCTTTGGACAAAGTGAATATACTTTTTTTTCTCTCAGCTGACACTATTTATGTTAAGATTTCGTGCAGATAGATAGAATAATGTTTAAAACCAAGGAATATTAATAATATTATAATCTTGAACATTAGATAAACCCCAAACAAAGAGAGAGAGAGAGAGAGAGAGAGAGAGAGAGAGGAGAGAGAGAGAGAGAGGAGAGAGAGAGAGAGAGAGAGAGAGAGAGAGAGAGAGGGAGAAGAGAGAGGAGAGGAGAGAGAGAGAGAGAGAGAGAGAGAGAGAGGAGAGAGAGAGAGAGAGAGAGAGAGAGAGAGAGAGAGAGAGAGAGAGAGAGAGTCAAAGTCAAAGTCAAAGTCAAAAACTTTATTCCATCAAAAATGGCTATTACATGATAATTAATCTAATTACAAATTGCAATGTAAAATGTCAAAATAAAACTAATGAAATTTGCAAAGCACAAAATCACAAAATTTACACATGATAATTAATCTAATTACAAATTACAATGTAAAATGTCAAAATAAAACTAATGAAATTTGCAAAGCACAAAATCAAAAAATTTACACATTAAAATATGCATACATACACTTCGTTTACCCAATGGGAGGATAATAATGAGACTAAAATCACTTATTAAGTAGGTGATTTAAAAGATGAGATTTAAGTGAGGGTAATGTTTGGCAACTTCTTAAGTTTGCGGGTAAAGAGTTCCAAAGTCTCGGGCCTATTACATTTAAGGCTCTTGCCCCAATATCAGTGGAAGTTCTGGGCACGTAAAAAGAATTCTGATATCTGGTGTTGACGTTATTGATACGCACTTGATTAACTGTTGGCAATGAGAAGAGCCATTCCGGTAATATTCCATGATTTATTTTAAAAACTAAAAGACAGATATTATATATGAACTTCATGTCCATCCTTAGCCAACCCAATCTCTCAAAGAGGGGAGTCACGTGATCATGTTTATGCACCCCCCCTATGGCAACTCTTGCAGCAAAATTCTGGAGCCTTTTCACTCGTAACATCTGGGTCTTAGTCGTGGAACCCCCAAACACTTAGACAGTAGTTGAGAATACTTAAAATCAATGTTTGTACTACAATTACCCTACAATCAGGCTCGAATCTTTCATAGACTCTGTTCAAGTAAATAAGGGTCCCGTTCACTTTTTTATGTAGTTC
>JAXCGZ010017703.1:35000-44902 GCA_037179515.1 Halocaridina rubra | reverse complement strand
CTACAGCAGATATAAGCTATAATATTTATTTCCCTTTACCTTCTGTGGTGTAGTTGGTAGCGCCTTGGCATAGTAAAAATAAGTCCCAGGTTCAAGTCCCGGTCGGGGTAAAAATTATTCATATATATATATATATATATATATATATATATAATATATATATATATATATATATATATATTATATATATATATATATATATCTATATCTGTATATATATATATAATATATATATATATATATATATATATATATATATATATATATATATATATAATATATATATATATATATATATATATATATATATATATATATATATATATATATATCTGTATATATATATATATATATATATATATATATATATATATATATATATATATATATATATATATATATATAAATATATATATATATATATATATTATATATATATATATATATATATGTGTGTGTGTATGTGTGTGTGTGTGTGTGTGTGTGTGTGTGTGATTACCTAATTGTGATTACCTAATTGTGTTTACGGGAAAGAGCCCAAAGCTCGTATCTTCCCGTCTCCTGATCGGTTCCATTTTAGACTTAGTGATACTTATCATACCTGTCCTTAAAACTATGGATTGAGATAGCATTAACTACCTCCTCGCTTAGCGAATTCCAATTATCAACTACTCTTACACTGAAAAAGTATTTCCTTACATCCTGCAAAGAAGTTTTCTTCCGAAGCTTCAAACTATGACCTCTAGTTCTAGAGCCAGCCATATCGAAATATCGATCCCTATCCACTCTATCATAACCATGAAGGAATTTAAAGACTGTCACCATATCCCCCCTTACTCTTCTAGCTTCGAGTGATGGCAAGTCTAATTCCCTCAGCCTCTCATCATAACCGAGATTGCGTATTTCTGGCACCAGTTTCGTGGCATGTCTTTGAACTTTTTCAAGCTTAGCTATGTGCTTTTTCAAGTGCGGATTCCAAAAGGGGGCTGCATATTCGAGTTTTGGCCTCACATAGGTTACATAAATATTTCTGAACATTTCCTTGTCCATGTGCCTGAAGGCTACCCTTACATTTGATAAGAATGCATATGCTGCCCTTACTACGCCATTTATATGTATTTCTGGAGACAAATCTGCCAGTATGTTTACTCCTAGATCTCTCTCATTTTCTGTCTCTTGAAGTTGTACTCCAGCCACCGAGTAGTCAAGCTTGGGCCTTCTTGCACTTGTACCCATTCTCATTACCTTACATTTTGAGGTATTGAATTTCATTAGCCACTTTTCTGACCACTCATGCAGATTATTTAGATCCTCCTGAAGTTCTCTACCATTGTTCTCGTTTTTTACTTTCTTCACAATCTTTGCATCATCTGCAAACATATTCATGAATGAATTTACAGACTCTGGTAGGTCATTTACATATACAAGGAACAAAAGTGGCCCTAAAACTGAACCCTGTGGAACTCCACTACTAACTCTTCTCCATTCAGACACTGAGTGTCTTACTCTAACCCTCTGTTCCCTTCCTTCTAAGTAAGTTTTTATCCATTCCAAGACATTTCCACCTATTCTAGCCATTGATTGCAGCTTCCTAATAAGTCTCCCATGTGGAACAGTGTCAAACGCTTTCTGGAAGTCTAGGAATATGCAATCTGCCCAGCCCTCTCTTTCCTGTAAGATTTGGCTTACCTCATCATAAAATTCTAATAAGTTTGTTACTGTTGATCTTCCTTCTCTGAAGCCATGTTGCCTCACTGACAAAAAGTTGAAGGATTCCAAGTGAAGAGAGATATGTTTCCTTAGTAGTTTCTCCATAACTTTGCAAACTATGCTGGTCAAGGAAACTGGTCTATAGTTCAGAGCCGTATCCCTCCTTCCCTTTTTGAAGATAGGTATCACATTTGCTTGTTTCCAGCATCTTGGAATCTCCCCCGACTCCAGTGACTCCTTAAATATGATACTTAGTGCCACTGATATTGTGTTTGCGCATTTTTTAAGCACATGAGGGGATATGTCATCAGGACCTGTAGCTTTATGAACATCTAAATCCATCAGCGCTTTGCATACCTCTGTGGCTGTAAGGTTGATGTTCTCTAATACCGGCCCTTGAGCTTCTATCACTGCAATCTGAGGGGGTGGGGTATTTTCTACTGTAAATACTGACTGAAACTCCTTGTTCAATTCTTTGCAGATCTCTTCGTCCGTCTCAGTGATGCTTCCATCCGCTCTCTTTAGCCTTAAAACCTGTTCTTTTACCTTCAGTTTTCCTCTGATAAAGCTGTGGAAAAGCTTGGGATTTTCTTTAGCCTTCCTGGTGATGTCCCTCTCATAATCTCTCTCTGCCTCTCTCCTTTTACTTAGGTAGTCATTTCTTGCTCTTTTGTAGGTTTGCCAGGCATTTATGTTTTTTCTCCTCCTATACCTTTTCCAGCATTTGTCTCTCCACTCCTTAGCTCTTTTACACCCATTATCGAACCATTTCTCTCTGGCATGAATTACACCTACTTTGGTGACAGGTATGCAGCAATCTACTATCTTCCCATATTTCTCACAAAAGATGTCATACATTTCTTGTACAGATTTGTTGTAAAATAAGGTTCTCCAGTCAATAACTGCAAAAAGCTCATTCATTTTGATGTAATCTCCTTTCGGATAGTTCCTCCTCATGTCCTCAGTGCCTCTACTCTCAGGAAGAATGTCTTCAATGATATACTCCATCAACAACACACAGTGGTCACTCTTTCCAATTGGTGGTTCATACTCAATATTTTCAATATCCAACACATTATCTGTGAACACCAGATCAAGTAGTGATGGCTCATCCCCACCCCTGGCTCTTGTTGGTTCCATTACATGTTGGTGTAGGAAATTCCCTTGTACGCAATCTAGGAATCTTGCCCCAAATGAGTCCTCACCACTGTGTGGGTCAAGATTTATCCAATCTATCTCTTTATGATTAAAGTCTCCCATAATCAAAATCCTACATTTTTCTCCCGCGCCATGTTAACAACTGAGTTTATGACTTCAATCGTACCTATATGACTTTCCTCATAAATTTCAAGCCTATTTTGGTTCCTTGGTGGGTTGTATACAACAGTTATTATAATGCTCTCTGACCCAGTATTTATGCGAGCAACAAGAAATTCCCTGAACTCACTTTCTATAGCCAAGTTTATTTCTTCAACTTGAATCCTCTCACTTATGAGCAGTGCTATCCCTCCACCAGTCCTCTCAGATCTTTCGACCCTTAGTATTCTGAAGCCCTTAGGAAAAACTGTGACACTGTTTATGTCCTCACTCAACTTAGTCTCTGTAATTGCTACTATATCTGCCTTACTGTTGTGAATCCTATCTTTTAATTCTACTGCCTTACCAGCTAATCCATCAGCATTTGTGTATAACAATCTTAATGAGGCCCCATCCCCTGATCTTCTGTGTGTGTGTGTGTGTGTGTGTGTGTGTGTGTGTGTGGTGTGTGTGTGTGGTGTGTGTGTGTGTGGTGTGTGTGTGTGTGTGTGTGTGTGTGTGTGTGTGTGTGTGTGTGTGTGTGTGCGTGTGTGTGTGCATGTGTGTGTGTATATGTATGTTGTTCATGGTGTGTATGTACAAGTATGTATGCATATGTATGTATATGTATGTGTGCATATGTTCGAGTAAGCGTAGGCACATAACCTCCATGAATATCAAGTTAAATTTCCTAGTAATATTTTTTTCTTTACATTTAAAAAAAACGGACTCCGTAATCTTTTGAAAAGTTCAAGGCGTTTCTATGGGTACATACAAATACATCAAATTCTGAAATGAAAAGTGAACACAGACAGCAAAGAAACAAATAAAAAATAAATAAAATACATACATATATATACTATATATAATATATATATATATATATATATATATATATATATATATATATATATATATATATATATATATATTAAAAACAAACAGCAAAAAAAAAAGAAAAAGCCTTCTAAGTTATAATGTTAATACTCAAGCATTAAAGACCATTTGGTTCATAAATTAGAGAGAGAGAGAGAGAGAGAGAGAGAGAGAGAGAGAGAGAGAGAGAGAGAGAGAGAGAGAGAGAGAGAGAGAGAGAGAGAGAGAGAGAGAGAGAGAGAGAGAGAGAGAGAGAGAAATGTAATTATATGAAAGCAAAAAGAAATTATATACAAATTTTATAAGATTTGTATCTATCTATCTGTCTATCTATCTATCTATCTATCTGTTGTTGTTTTTTTATTGAAATACCAATGGCACAACCACTTAAAAGTAGAAGAATAAGAAAACGAAGTACTTTCCAGGAGTACTCTACGAGACATGTACGAGTATATATAGGACGACTGAAAGTACAAACCGTACAGAACTCATCACTGACACGCACAGGCAACATGAAAGTCCAGGTAAGCTGGACACGAGTAGTACATGTACTCATTTCTCTAAGCATAGGTCATACTTCACTGACTTTTGAGAGCATATATCGTTTGTTTTATACTAAATTCTCGATGAAGTGTGGATTTGCTGGCATAGGTAGTGAGCCAGGTAGATAAATTGAAGCAACTATACATACATACATATATACATACATACATATATACATACATACATACATAGACCAAAAGATACACACATAAATATAGAGGAACTGTAAGAGAAACTAATTTTAGTATTTGAAAATGCAAACGAACAATAAAAGAAACTTAGCTCTCTCTCTCTCTCTCTCTCTCTCTCTCTCTCTCTCTCTCTCTCTCTTTATATACATACATGCATACATATATACATACACACATACGCACACAGGGGTGTGTATATATATACATACATATATACAGGAATGCATACTTACTTACATACATACATACATACATACATACATACATACGTACGTACGTACATACATGCATGAATAAAACAATATGAAATAAGCCTGTGTTCATCGTCATACACAGTATCGTAGCATATAAACCCCAACACCAAGAGCTCTTTTTATCACTGTCCGGCTGATATGATAAATGTCAATAAAAGGTATTCTGTCCAAAACAGGATTTCCCCTGTCCAGATGTCTGTTTTGACGGCAAATGTGGTCAAATATTACCTTGCTTAAGATTGCGAAAATGTTCAACAATGTACAGACATGTACTTTAGGTACATCCTGGCATGAGCATATAGCTCTAAGGTATATTTCTGATTACGTAAAATTATAAAATTTTGGAGAACAAAAAATATTACAAAATACTAAAGAAAACGCGAAGGTTTCTCTTAAGCCATTTCTCTTATGTTATTCTCTTTCTCTATCTATCTGTCTATCTATCTATCTTTCTTCAATATTAAAAAAATAATTAGGTGTGGAATATGATTTCGTTAACTTAGGTCATTATCTCTCTCTCTCTCTCTCTCTCTCTCTCTCTCTCTCTCTCTCTCTCTCTCTCTCTCTCTCAACAATTATTTATTCTTAAGTATTCATTTGTCACAAAAGCATTCACAAATGTTCAAAATACTGTTAGAGTGCACAGAAAACGTTATTTGTGGAACGTTAACTTAGGACTGGATTCACGAACGTTTTCCAGATAGCTTAGCAAAAGATTAAATGAACAGAAATTCCGAAAATCAAAAACGTTTTATGGAAAATAATAAAATAAGACATATTTTTCGTATACGTTAAAAACGTTTTGTTGACACTTCACGTTTTTCCGCTTACTTAAGAGGTCAAATGAGCATATTTTCCGAACATTTAAAAGTTTTGTGGCAAACGTTACGGGATGATGCAGTAGCGAGCGTTTTTCCTTTCGTCTATGGGGTGACTTTATGAACGAGAAATTTGTAATGATTTACCGCGGCTGGGTTCATTCATTAGCAATTCATGGCATTATTTGACATATTCTGAAGTGATACAATAAATATTGGATTGCAAATATTTTTGTTTTTATAAGCATCTCAATATGACGATTTAACATTACACACAAATAAAATGTACTTACGTAAACAAGATAAATGTATATCTTTTAACATAAAAACTGCGGAAAATCAAATTAAAAATGTTAATTTTCGCCAATTAAAAGATTTTTTTTTCTAAAATGCTTAAGGCTACGCTTGGTGAACTTTTAACTTTATTTTTATTACTGTCATTATTCATTAAGTATCTCTTCAACTTATCTTAATATTTCTTTGTATCTATTCATACAGTTTTTTACTAGTTTCAAAACTAATCTAAAGCAAAATAAGCATTATTATTTCACTTTAAAATAAATGTGAAAACTGTTGTGCCGCCTACGTCTATTTCCTTAATTCACTACATTATTAGTACTTTAATATTTTTTTCTTCTAATCTTTTCATAATTTTCATTCATAATTACAAAGTAACTCATTATGATACGCTAAACAAATCAAAAAAATTTATGTATTCTAATAACGTTCATATATTTCTTATTTCATAGAATAATTTGTTGGCCACTGTGGTGCTTTTCTCTGGTCTGATAATGGCAGAGTCCAGAGTCTCTGTACAAGCCACAAACAGGAGAGTAGCCCACACGACCCCCTCCTCCCACATTTACCAAGCTCTTGGGGTGCTGGAATTGGACACAGCTGAGCCAAGCCAGTACGATCATGTCAGCCATGCTGGTGCTGGATGTCTTGCCTACCATCAACAGGATGATGCAAGCTATGACAGTCGACTCGACTATCCTTGCAAATTCAACAGTTTCGGAGATAGTCTCGCATCGATCTCATCATCCAGACTTTAATTGACATGTGCTGAGTCATCCGGGAAGCCTTTGCTGAAGCTGAAGGTCGAAGTGTGTCTGAATAAGAGATCTCCAAGCTAAATACTATTGAAACCGAAGCTTATAATTTGGCTAAACTCTACATGGTTAACTATCTGTCAACTCTACCCAACTGTTATTGTTCTGACGTATGGGGAGAATGTAGGACAACAAAATCTTCAAGTAGTTCTGCTCCTTCCAGAGCTGCCTCTGCTAAGAGAACCTCGTCTTCTGCTCCTTCTCCTGTTGCTTCTGCTAAGAGAACCTCTTCTTTTACCCCTTCTGCTGCCTCTAGAATCTCAGTTACACCTTCCTCTGTTTCTGTCTCAGATTCTTCATCTGGAAACCCTGTTTCTGCTTCTACTCCTGCTAACAAACTATCTCCAGTCACTGTTGCTATCCCGATTGTCAATTCCAGATCTGCTGTTACTCCAACTATTCCTCCAGCCAATAAAGTAAATGCTCCTGGGGCTCCTGGCGTGGCTCCTCGTACATCCAGCAACTTATATGCAAATTCATTAAGCAGACTCTTGCAATCACTTGCTCAATTTATCCCAACTAACTCTCCAACAGCTAAGTAAAGCATAATGCTGATACTAAAGCATTGCCTGTGAACAAAATTTCTAATCTAAGAGTGTTAAGAGGTTAACTTACTCTTAACTTCTAGCGTTTGATAACATTCTGTTCTTCATTAAAGTCTCTTGTTCTTATTCTCTGACTCTGTATGGACAACTTTCAATTCCCTCAACTCCTTTTCACAAGATACAGGTTATATGCAATATAAATATAAATAAAATAATGTGAAAAAGAGACAAAATATTACTGTAAAAAGTGTAAATTAAAAAATATTCTTGCTAAAATATTGTATTTACCTATCCCAATTTCCCAAAATAATATGAGTGACCCCATACAAAAATGGGTAAAAGCTGAGAAGAAGAAGAATAACAACAGATACACATGAGCCAGTAAGCCAAGACAGTGGTAAGATTTAAGTGTTAATTCCCAGTCAGTGATGATAAGTCTGATTAAAGATAATTTTTATGGGGGGATTTAAGTGTTTATACCCATTCAAAGATCATTTTATGGGGGAGACAGTGATGTCAAATAATATTTAAGTATATTTTATGTCCAAACAATGAGGCTGAGTGGGAATAAAACGTATTTTACGCCCAAAAACTGATGCTTACGTTTGAGTAAAACATGATGTATGTCACTATAGTAAAGATAAGTCAGGTAGATGTAGATTTGATGTCCATTTATTAAGTGAATTTAAAGTCATATTAAAAACACTTCTTGCCCACATGGCAATGTTTATCTTTGACTAAAACGTTCTTTCTGTCTATAAAAAAAAAAGTTAAATCAGATTGAAACATTCTTTATGCTCAAACAATGTTAAGTAATACCGAAACATGCCCTCTGCTCGGATAGTTATGCATATTATAGTGATAAATTCTTTATGCCGAAACAATGATGTCTAAATGAATTAGTACGAGATTTCCGATTCCCAAATTGCAGATTCCCATTTTGCCGAGTCCACTTTGCCGATTCCTAAATTACCGAATCACATTAAAATCAGTGTAACTAACAATTACATAAACTAACCCAACTAAAGCTAACTAAATCTAACCTAAATCAATCCTTGCAATCACCATCGTTTACTAACGTAATAATATATTTAGATTTAATAATAAATGCAGTTTGTGTCGGTAATGTGGTAATCGGCAAATTGGGAACTGACAAACTGGAATGCTACCCATATCAGACTAAATCCTTATATGCAGGTAAAACACAAAACACAGTCAAGAAAACGGCTAACATTTATACCGTATAAATGGAGGCGAGAACATTAAGACAAGAAAAGAAAAATGAATTCACGATCAGGCAGAGTTTTACATAAGGTAATATGTGCGCAGTAAGTCAGGACGTTGAACTGCAGGACACAACCTTATGGAAACACCTATTGTCACTGAGGTTGTCCGATAAATGAAATGCTCTGAGGATGAAGTCAGTGGTAAACGCATAGGCTAAATGAATAATGTACATATTGAATTTTTCTCCATTATCTTCTACTACTAAAACTACTACTACTATTACTACTTCTGCTGCCTTTACTACTACTACTACTACTACTACTACTGCTAACAACAACAACAACAACAACAACACACACACACACACACACACACACACACACACACACACACACACACACACATACATATATATATATATATATATATATATATATATATATATATATATATATATATATATATATATATATATATATATATATATATATATATATATAGACACCAGGATTGGCCAAAATAAAAATAAAAATGCCCGGGCACGAAGAAAACATATAGTAAGGAGAAATGGAGATGGAGAGTGTTGTGACTTGTCATATGTACAGGGATAGTAAGAGATATTTAATGAATATACGATAATATGCGATGTTTAAGGCATAGAAAACCGTAACCGAAGGAAGACAACATCGAACTGTCCTGGACAGTCCTTTTAAAGTTGAATAGGCTATTCTTTTGTAGCATTGCGGGCGGCTAAAGCGTTTATAAACTGCACATATTCCCCTGTACTTATAGACAATGCAGGGTTCATAATTATGATAAATTTTCTAATATTAGATTTAAGAATACAGATTTTTCAGCCACGCTCGGTATTAATATATAAACAAACAAAAAATCCTGTACATTTTTGCATCAGAGCCCGTCTCCATTATGAGGTAATAATTATACTTTCCTATTTTTTTTTTTAATGTATGACCCTGAATATCGTGGGAAAGAGTATGCTAACCTAACCTAAAAAATAATAATTGACGACATTTTTCTTATGGTTTGTGAATTCATTGATTGAATGCGAGCTTGAAATACGTCGTAAATTACGATTTTTTTTTTTAGGTTAGATTAGGTTAGCATGATATTCAGAAGATTTCAAAGGTCACATTCATTCACTCATAAGAATATAGAAGGAAAATAAAATGTTGACCTCCAGGTTGAGACAGGTACATTTGTAAAGAAAAAAAAATTACCCATACTTCTACGCAAAGGGTATGGTAGTTACCAAGTCAATTTTGTTTGAATGTCAGTAAAAACTTGAATCTGTTAAGCTGTTTATTACATA
>JAXCGZ010017703.1:0-22500 GCA_037179515.1 Halocaridina rubra | reverse complement strand
ACACGTGCCAGTTCCTTTGTCGACCGATTAAATATTTTCTGCCATTAAATCATTGAATATGATTTTGTAAGTTATTTCATATATTTCATTCTTTGGTATTTATTTATAGCCTATATTATATATAAACTTCAACTTTTTGAAATAAAGAAGTACAACATAATGTGGACGATTCGCAGCTCTTTATTAATCTCTTTTAATATCACTTTTCATTATATATATATATATATATATATATATATATATATATATATATATATATATATATATATATATATATAAATCATTTTTTACCCCGACCGGGACTCGAACCTAGGACTTATGATTACTAAGTCAAGGCGCTACCACTACACCACAGAAGGTTAAAAGGAATCCAACCTTATAGCTTATATCTGCTATACTTAGGAATGAACGCATTCTAACTCAATGCACTATGTTCATATTACAGATTCCCCAACCTCACTCGTGGCTTCATTTTAGCATTTAATTCAATTCCCAATCTCATAAGTCCTAGGTTCGAGTCCCGGTCGGGGTAAAAAATGATTCATGTTTTCACATATGTAATGTGCTTATCTGATTATTTCATGGCCCGAATGAGATTGGGAATTGAATTAAATGTTAAAATGAAGCCACGAGTGAGGTTGGGGAATCTGTAATATGAACATAGTGGCATTCAGTTAGAATGCGTTCATTCCTAAGTATAGCAGATATAAGCTATAAGGTTGGATTCCTTTTACCCTTCTGTGGTGTAGTGGTAGCGCCTTGACTTAGTAATCATAAGTCCTAGGTTCGAGTCCCGGTCGGGGTAAAAAATGATTCATGTTTTCACATATGTAATGTGCTTATCTGATTATATATATATATATATATATATATATATATATATATATATATATATATATATATATATATATATATATATATATATATATATATATATATATATATATATATATATATATATATATATATATATATATATATATATATATATATATATATATATATATATATATATATATATATATATATATATATATATATATATATATATATGTATATATATATATATATATATATATATATATATATATATATATATATATATATATATATATATATATTCTCACAGACATGTGCCATTATCTACGAAAAACTTTTGTGACCTTCAGGGGATTCGAGCTCGCGTTACAAGTTACAGAATCATGCCACCATACCGGATGGAGCGCTACAAAATAGTCGAAATTTCATAACCCAACCCAATCAGGCAAGCACGTTTCCCGTCTGTCATTTAATCAACCAAGTATAGTTGACACGTGACATTTAAGTATATACTTTCCCAACATCACCATGATATTAACAATAACATAATCCATAAACACTTTTGTGATCATCAGTCGGTATGGTGGCATGATTCAGTAACTAGGGACGCAAGTATGATTCCCCAGATGGTCACAAAAGTTTTTCGTGGATAATGATATTGTTAATACACAATACAGAGATCTGCAAAGAATTGAACAAGGAGTTTCAGTCAGTATTTACAGTAGAAAATACCTCACCCCCTCAGACTGCAGTGATAGAAGCTCAAGGGCCGGTATTACAGAACATCAACCTTACAGCCACAGAGGTATGCAAAGCGCTGATGGATTTAGATGTTCATAAAGCTACAGGTCCCGATGACATATCCCCTCATGTGCTTAAAAAATGCGCAAACACAATATCAGTGGCACTACGTATCATATTTAAGGAGTCACTGGAGTCGGGGGAGATTCCAAGATGCTGGAAACAAGCAAATGTGATACCTATCTTCAAAAAGGGAAGGAGGGATACGGCTCTGAACTATAGACCAGTTTCCTTGACCAGCATAGTTTGCAAAGTTATGGAGAAACTACTAAGGAAACATATCTCTCTTCACTTGGAATCCTTCAACTTTTTGTCAGTGAGGCAACATGGCTTCAGAGAAGGTGGATCAACAGTAACAAACTTATTAGAATTTTATGATGAGGTAAGCCAAATCTTACAGGAAAGAGAGGGCTGGGCAGATTGCATATTCCTAGACTTCCAGAAAGCGTTTGACACTGTTCCACATGGGAGACTTATTAGGAAGCTGCAATCAATGGCTAGAATAGGTGGAAATGTTTTGGAATGGATAAAAACTTACTTAGAAGGAAGGGAACAGAGGGTTAGAGTAAGACACTCAGTGTCTGAATGGAGAAGAGTTAGTAGTGGAGTTCCACAGGGTTCAGTTTTAGGGCCACTTTTGTTCCTTGTATATGTAAATGACCTACCAGAGTCTGTAAATGCATTCATGAATATGTTTGCAGATGATGCAAAGATTGTGAAGAAAGTAAAAAACGAGAACAACGGTAGAGAACTTCAGGAGGATCTAAATAATCTGCATGAGTGGTCAGAAAAGTGGCTAATGAAATTCAATACTTCAAAATGTAAGGTAATGAGAATGGGTACAAGTGCAAGAAGGCCCAAGCTTGACTACTCGGTGGCTGGAGTACAACTTCAAGAGACAGAAAATGAGAGAGATCTAGGAGTAAACATACTGGCAGATTTGTCTCCAGAAATACATATAAATGGCATAGTAAGGACAGCATATTCATTCTTATCAAATGTAAGGGTAGCCTTCAGGCACATGGACAAGGAAATGTTCAGAAATATTTATGTAACCTATGTGAGGCCAAAACTCGAATATGCAGCCCCCTTTTGGAATCCGCACTTGAAAGAGCACATAGCTAAGCTTGAAAAAGTTCAAAGACATGCCACGAAACTGGTGCCAGAAATACGCAATCTCAGTTATGATGAGAGGCTGAGGGAATTAGACTTACCATCACTCGAAGCTAGAAGAGTGAGGGGGGGATATGGTGACAGTCTTTAAATTCCTTCATGGTTATGATAGAGTGGATAGGGATCGATATTTTGATATGGCTGGCTCTAGAACTAGAGGTCATAGTTTGAAGCTTCGTAAGAAAACTTCTTTGCAGGATGTAAGAAAATACTTTTTCAGTGTAAGAGTAGTTGATAATTTGAATTCGCTAAGCGAGGAGGTAGTTAATGCTATCTCAATCCATAGTTTTAAGGACAGGTATGATAAGTATCACTAAGTATAAAATGGAACCGATCAGGAGACGGGAAGATACGAGCTTTGGGCTCTTTCCCGTAAACACAATTAGGTAATCACACACACACACACACACACACACACACACACACACACACACACACACACACACACACACACACACGCACACACACACACACACATATATATATATATATATATATATATATATATATATATATATATATATATATATATATATATATATATATATATATATATATATATATATATACATATATATATATATATATGAGTGTGTGTGTGTTGCATTTTACATACAAATGTCACCTAATAAGCTACACTATAATGCAGTATTTTGGTTCATGAAATTTCACATATGAGTTGACAAGTGAAAATCGTTATTTCGTTACATGCTAAAGGATTGGGGTTGTCTTGCTCTTAGCATGGCTCAAGGGTTACGTTCATGGGGTTTATTGACATTGGAATAACTTTACTATGTAATAATTTTGGTATTTTCTTTTTAATATAGAAGTAATTTTTCTTTTGGGTAATGCAGATTCCGGGCTTGGTTATTGGTAGCTACAGGAGAGCAGTTTTGCACATTGCTGCAGTCCAGCTTAGATTAGCCTAACTTTAAAGACTTGCTGTTTCCAGAACTAAACTTATACCTATATGCAAATATCCCTATTTGAAAATTTATTTCATAACGAAATGCCTCTCTTGTAATTTAAATCACTAGTTGACATACATAAATGTGTATCAGAGCAATATAACCTTTAATGAATTCACTGGTTGGGTGTTTCATGAATTTATGCCATACAAAAGATACACTGTAGAGTATTATATGAAAATACTTGTATCAGTTTTGTGTCTTTTATATCATTGATTTTATATACGTTGAATCAAGTCAGTCTATTGGAAAATATATATTTGTTACTGTAAGATGTGTATGTGGTTCAGAATCAGTGCTTACCAGTACTTATATGTCGTTTTTTTCTGTTAGTGCTGTGCTATATTTTATTTTGTTTTGTTTTCATATTGTTGGTTGCTTTAGGCAATCCCAAATTCTAGAGAGGGGCTACAGCTAAGTTTGACATATATTAAAGTGTAAATCTCTTTATGCCAACTGAGTGCCAAATGAGAAATCAGGGTTTTAATGGTTGACTATAGGACAGTTACCTTACAAAGTTCTTCCTATCCAGCAGAGTACCAAACGAGAAATATTGGCTTTTAATAAAAGACTGTAGGTACAGTTAATCTTTATAAGGATTTTAATGCTTAAGTATATGGTCGGTTACTTTTATTTGAGTCCGGGTACTACCAAGGTTGCTACTGAGGCCCAGGTGTACCATCTTGATGTTCTTTGGGAATTTGATAAATATTTTATATGTATATTCTTTAGAGTTTTTCTAATTCATTTACACCAGCTGCTGTCATCATATGTATGCACTGATGTAGATTTTTTAAATTGCTTTCATTATTGTACTTTATTAGCAGAGTGCAGCTATATGAGAAAGCAAATAAACCCAGGTCTTAATCGCTGTTTAGGTGTTGCTAGCAGTTCAACTTAATAATCATAGCATAGAAATCTTTAATGTTAGTGTTGATACAGCTTCACGCTTACACCATTCATTTCACATCCTTATACAAGACTCCTGTATACATCTGAAAATTGATCTCTATACCGGTGCCATCCAGAGGCTTTTGAAAACATTCATCAACACTGCCTTTGAAACATCTTAAACACCAGCTTAGTAAGCCTGAAGAAACAAGCATCAATGTGCTAAGTGTATCCAGCCCAATATATATAAAGGCCTTCTGTATCAAGTATTAGCCAAGATGATGTAGTCATTTCGTTCAAATGAAAGACAAGCACCTACAGAAATACATCTTCTACTCCCAAATAAAGACGGCAAAAACAAAAGATGTAGCCAAACGAATGAAAACAGAGGTGCCCTAAAAATTTGTAAGAAGAAAAGTGACATTGTCATCAACAGCTGGGCGAATTGGAATAGGCATTTTAGAGGACCTTCATCCTATAGAGGAGCAGATTTTAAAGCTAAGAGATGCACATAATATGAAGAAAAGAGAAGACTGAGAGAGAGATAGCAACACATGACACCTGTTTTTCCATCTGATATATCCTATTCAGACTGTAGAAGAGCTTTCGAAGCTAAATTGGACTAACTAATAAGCCGCATAGAGTCTATAAAGAATGAAGCTAAGACCATCATTCTCGATCTCAGAATCGCCTGATGACAATACATTTGTGCAGTCTGAGTATCCTTCAGTAATCTGTAAAAGTACTGGTTCATATAATTCATAAGAAAATATACTGTATCTTATTTTACATATATGAATACTGATTCACGCACCTATTAATTTTTTTCTATTGTTTGTAACTATTGTTCTGTAATATGCTTTATATGTTTACTCTTTAAATCACCGTATGTAGCTTTGATTTTATTTTGTAAAGTAATATTAACCACATTCTATTTTGCAAGAACTATTTTAATAAATTTCTTTTATATAACTTCATTGCCATGTACACTAATTTTTCCTTGTATTAGCTCGTGATATTTGTTTATATAACTTCACTTATTGGTTCAAAATCTTGGCTTCTGTTGTTGCTCTGTAAAAAGCACCTATTACTGTACTGACTAAGGATTAGGGGATTATATTCAGGATTTTTTTTATTTGAAATAGTATTTCAGGTAAAGTTGATTTTAGGCTTTGTTACCTGTGGTTGAAGTTTAATAGTTTGGCAAGCTGCTACACACTTTCACTTTGACACTTTGCTTATTATAGCTTTTTTCGGCGTCTCATTAATTACTGCTTTCATATCTTAAAAAAAATAAAATGCAAATATTCCATTTCTGGGCATTTTTTCTAATTTACTTCGTACTCTTTGCAATTTCTAAAACTAATCATATTATTATGATTTTAATTTTCAATCTTTATGAGATATTTCCATTTATATGTGTTCTATATTGTGACATGTCATCATGAAATACATGTAAAAGAAAATGTACATATTTTTGTATTCCTTAGGATGCAGGTTTTGTTATTACTTTTACCCTTTGATAGCATTAAGTAGGATATTGTATTGTGTTCCTCTCAAATAGTGAATTTTTGCACTTTGTAACTGGTTGATAATTTTATATCATCCATTATTATATTTAAAACATGTATCTTTCGTAGTTGCGTCAGTTGTGAATCATTAATTTTTTCAATTGTGTTGGTTTTACCATTTTTCTGAACATGAAATGAGTTTACTTTAATGCTGGTAATTGTTATTAAAAGAATAATAAAATATAAAATCCTTTATTATTTCATTTAGTTTAAAATAAAAATCTCTATTTTCATAAACAGAGATCTAAACATATCAAAATCTTACAGAAGGACTAGAATCTTTCATCACTTGTATCTCGAACTAAAATTGTCTGAACATTTTGGCAGCCAAATGTAGCAATAGGCCTGGAGGCTCTAAAACTCACAGTTGATCTAGCAGGAGCTGCTCTGAATCTCTGAAGTACGGGACCCCTATCAACAGTCTTCCGAGCTGGGACAATAGGTCTCGAAACAAATACGGATTGTCGTACTGCTGGTGCTATGGTTTGTAATACCACTCTCTCGAGGTCACCATCATCCACGTAGCTGAAAACAGAATAAATGTTTATATTGATATATGTCATACAAAACTCGTTTGGGGAATATTTGTCTATTGTTCATTGAGTTATAAGGGAATCCAGGTAAAATATCACAGGAAAAATTGTAACTTAACATAATTTAATCTTAGTTAACCTAACCTGTAAATTTTTTACCTATCATTCTCTGTCCTGTGAATTTGTTATGAGCCACAAGTTATACATAGTGTTTACAGTACGGAGCTGAGGAGTACAGTATTTTTATGGAATATTCATCTCTATCTTCTTAGTTCCTTGCCATACTTGGGTTTTTGAAATGGTGATAATTCAGTCTGTGACATACTTAGAAAATACCTAAACTTAGTATGGTATTTAAGAACATTTTGAAAATTTTTATGATGCAATCTCGTCTATACTTACGCTACTCGAATGGTACAGCAGCTGGCCAGACCAATGAGAGCCAATAATACGATCTGCCGTAAAGGACAAAATCATTGACATTACTGTGTGTAACTATTCTGATGCAGATATTTGTATTCTTCAGCTGTACTTTTTTCGTAGTATGTACAGTACTTGGTTGCAAATATGGACTTTTTTTCAGTTGATTTTGCAAATTACCGTATAAGCTCTTCAGCTAGACACATAATTAGTCACAAAATTTTAATCCTTGAAAGATGCAGTTTTAATTATGATGTAAGCTGAATAGCAACATTATAATTTTGAAATCACTTTGATTTAATACCTGTAGTTTGTTTTGGCAGTTCTGACCAGGAGCTCTCAGATAAGAAATATTGTCCCTGCTAACGTGTAAATTTAAGATTGGTAGCATCAACTTTTATACTTAAGCAACTGCACAAAGTTACAGTTCCAAATAGCATATTGAATGATGATCCAGTTTTACGTCACGAACTCCCTTTTCTATTAAATGCTAGGATGCTGCTTTCTTTCAGTGGACATTGGTTTTAGAAGTGCAACTGTTAGCTTGAGTGAATACCTTATTTAACCTTAGACCTTGGCGGATTTCGAACTGACAGTTTGACGACTCAGAGTCACGCATGTTACCAACCCAGCCACGGTGGCCAGTCAATTGGAAATTATATATACTCACAAATTTCATGGTGTTGAGGTGTTGGTGTTTGGATGTTCACATTAGGAAGCTACAGGAAGTGTCTAGGATCTGTTGACCGACTGATGATGTCGAGGGCAGGCCAAGGCTCCTCTACATATATGTATCCTGAGGTATGGGAACCTTGGGTTTGAAGGTACTCAAGGTGAGGGACAGTCCTACGGGATGCCCACCTTGTGGGCCACGATGACGTAAAGAGTTACGCAGACATGGTAAAAATTTACTAATGAAAGTAGGGCTCTTACTGAATTTAATAATCATCTTATTTATTATTATTGTTATTATTAATATTATAATAATAATAATAATAATAATAATAATAATAATAATAATAATAATAATAATAATAATAATAATAATAATAATAATTATTATTATTATTATTATTATTATTATTATTATTATTATTTGCTTATTTATAAGATATGAGAGATGGGTGAAATGTTTTTCTGTTGAATGTGCGTGCTTTGACTCAGCCATCCCCCATACTTATGGGGTTTACAGCTATTGTATAAGTATGTATGTATGTTTGTTTTAAAGTATGTATGTATTACTTTTACCTACTCCTGCTCGAGCTGTAATATGTAACTGATTGAAAAGCAAAATTCTCGCCTGACCTACTTCCTGAGCTTTTATTTACAGAAAATTTAATATTCTGTAACTGAATATCGGCAACTTTCATTACGTCTTTGCTTATTAAACTTCTCATCTGTCACCATGTTTAAAGAAAAATGGAAAACAATAAGAAAAACAGGATGTGCAAACGGTCAATAAAGCGTGGGAAATATTCTCAATGTGTAAATTTCACTATTTTTTTTTTATGAGTATGATACCAGGGCAGACAAATGAATCTAACCTCACTGGGCCTGAACACGAAGTAAACTTGGAAAGAATCAAAGACGAGAAGTGTTGTGACTTGTCAGATGTGAGGGGATGATAAGAGATATGTAACAAGTATCATAGAATATTCGGTGTATATGTAGGCATAGTAAAAGAACAGTAACTGAATGTTGACTTAACATCGAGCTGTCCTGAAAAATCATTACATTTCTAAAGACCTTCAGTTGTAGTATCACAACGGGCGACTGGTACCATGGGCCAACGTACTTCATGATAATATATACATTACCAGTCAAATCTTTATGAACATTGAAATTTACATATTTTATTGAATTATAATAGAAAAATGCATGAATATAGCTCTGCATATTACAGATGGTCTAGGAAGACGTCACATCCCTGTTTGAGAGAGAAGAAGAATGTAAACAAAGTTTGTTGCTCGCGTTGAGCAATTTAAAGGTGTTACCACATAGAAGATTGACAAACTTGATCTCCATACACACACACACATTCTCAATTTGATTTGAATTTATATATGGAAAAATATATAATGAAGCAATAGCACTTGCTTTAAATAAGTTATATACATTATTAAAAAATTACTGTTTTCATTATTCCGAATGTGTTGGAAATCGATTTGGCAACAGTGATAGATTAGGAGAGTGTGATGGAAGTACTGTGATGTCTTGTGACTAGAGCGTTTAACAGTGTTTAAAATTACGTAAATTTTGAGTGCGCATTGGGTCCGATGTTTATTCTCAAAGTCGGAGGATTCGAGTAGGGGTTGATGCAAAGTCCATATTCAAGGTGAGTCATTTTATATTAGGAATTTGTTTCATTATTATGGTATTATAGCACTGTTGCAGCAGATACGACTGATCGGTTTTGCATCATGGACTCGAATTCTATCAATGCCCAGGACGGTGCCTTCTTGTGAAGCAGTTTGGTTTTGGGAAGTGTGACCGTTACCCAAAATGAAAACCCTTTCTAATCTCAGAAAGTAGCTGGCTGCAAACTCTTGACCTGATTAAGCTATGTAACCTTCCTGCTTATTGAAAAAAGCTTTTTTCAGTTAAGATTTGTTTTATCCATTTTTGGAGTAATATTTTTTTTTTCTGATTGGGTTCATTGTGGTTTGAATTTTTCTGGCAGTTGTTTTTCCTGGAGTCACATTTTTTATGTGTTGGGCCGACATTGGTGGGTGGCAATGTGTACTTAACTAAGCTAACCTAACCTTATCTAGCTCAACTAACCAAGCCTAACTCAGGTTTACAGCCTTACATGCCTTAGTAGGGTGAATTTGGGTGTTTATTTAGCAGGGCGGCTCATTCCGAGAAGTTATGGTGATGCTGGTCTATCAGGTAGGCTGTGATAGGGTGCGTAAAGCAAATCTTTTAGTAAAACAGGGATCAAATATGTTAAAAAGGTTAACTTTGACCTCGCTTTTTAAGTGGGATCTTCAAATCTATGTACCATAACATAATGTTATAATAAGTTAAATGATACATGTCCCAACTGGTTGTCTTGGAATGGAGCTCCTAAAGAAATTGGAACTTGCCTCTTATCAACTGCAGAGAAAGGCTAGGTTAGGTTAGGTTTCTAAGCTAACCCAACCTCTCTTTTGTTGATAACAGGCAGGTGCCAGTTTTCCAGAAGCTCGCATGACAATAAACATTAATAACGGTTAGCGTAGGTTGCGGTTGACTTTGGGAGGTTCTCTACAAGGAATGGTTTGTTTGCTCGTTTCCATTGAGAAACAAAAATTAAGTTTCTCCTTCTCCCATTATACTGAAGACTGTGTATCTGAGTAATTTTACCTTTAATGAATTCGCTGGTAGGGTATTTCATGCGTTTATGCCAGGTAAAATATACACTAGAGTATTATATAAAAATATTTATATCGATTTTGTTTCTTATATATCATTGATTTTAAGTAGTTTGAATCAACTCACTCTATTGACAAATATATATTTGTTACTAAAAGATGTGTGTGTGTGTGGTTCAGAATCAGTGCTTACCAGTAGTTATATGTCTTTTTTTCTGTTAGTACTGTAATATATCATATTTTGTTTTGTTTTCAAATGCAGTATTGGTTGTTTTAGGCAATCCCAGATTCAAGAAAGGGGCTACAGCAAAGATTGACATTTATGAATGTGCAAAGCTCTCTAGGCCAACAGAGTGCCAAATGAGAAATCAGGGTTTTAATGGTTGACTTTAGGACAGTTGCCTTACAAAGTTCTTCCTATCCAGCATAGTACCAAGCGAGAAATATTGGCTTTTAATGGCAAACTGTAGGGACAGTTACTTTTTACAAGGATTTTAATGATTAAGTATACAGTCAATTACTTCTATTAGAGTCCGGGTACTACCTAGGTTGTCATTGGGGCCCAGATGTACCATCTTGATTGGTCTTTGGAAATTTTGATAAATATTCTGTATGTATATTCTTTAGAGTTTTCTAATTCATTCATATTAGCTGCTGTCATCATATGTATCCACTGTTGTAGATTTTTTAAATAGTATTGAACGATTTAACCAGGTGCAATCGGCAATAAACAGTTTAGTTGGTGATTTTGGATGGTTGTAATGATAAGACACAAAAAAATGCTTTTTCATTGTTTTAGTTTATTAGCAGAGTGCAGATATATAAGAAAACTACTACACACAGGTCTGAATCACTGTTCAAGTGTTGATAGCAGTTCAGTGTGAAGTTCACAACATAGATATCTTCAATGCCAGTGCTGATACAGCTTCACGCTTGCTTCTTTCATTGCATCCTTATACAAGGCTCTTTTATACAGCTGAAACTTGATCTGTATACAAACACTATCTATAGGCTTTTGAAAACGTCCATCAGTACTGTCTTTGAGGCATCTTAAATATGAGCTAGTAAGTCTGAGGAACCAGACATCACTGTTCTAAGTGAAGCCAACTCAATAATCATAAGGGCCTTATGCATATAGCACAAGCCAAGATGGTGTGGTCATGTTGTTTGGATGGAAGCAAGGTACCTTTAGAAATGCAACTTCAGCTCCCTGCTTAAGAGTAAAAGGAAAAAAGCCTGACAACGAAAAAGACACAAAGATGTCTTAAAATTCATTATTAAGAAATGTGACATTGACATCAACAGCTGGGCAAAAAGTTCTTGTAATAGGCATTTTGGTGGACCTCCATCGTATAGGGGAGCAGTAGCTTTTAAAGCTCTGAATTGCGCAGAACTTGAAAAATAAAGGTTGAGAGAGAGATAGGAACAAATGAGGCCTGTTCATCCATCTGATATATCCTGTTCAGACTGTGGAAGAGCTTTCAAAGCTAAATTGGGCTAATAAGCCGCATAAATAATGAAGTGATCTCCGCCATTCACGACCTCAAAATCGCCTGATGACGCTACATTTGTTCAGTGTGATTATCCTAAAGTAATCTTTAAAAGTTCTGGTTCATATAATTCATAAAGAGTAAACAGTATCTTATTTAACATATATGAGTACTTCTTCACTCATCTACTAATTTTTTTTCTAGCATTAGCAACAAACTTTTGCAATTTGCTTTATATGTTTACTCTCTAAGCCACCTTATGTAATTTTGATTTTATTTTTTAAAGTAATATTAACCACATATTGTAGTTTTGACATAAAAAAAATACAAATATCTTCATTCTATTCTTCAAGAACCAATTTTAATAAATTTCTTTTATATAACTTCTTAGACATTTGCACTAATTTTCCTTTGTTTTAGCTCATGATATTTGTTTATATAACTTCACTTATTTGTTAAAAATCTAAGTTTTTGTTGTTACTCTGTAAAAAGCACCTGTTACTGACTAAGGATTAAGGGATTTTTGTGGTCTTCAGTAGAATTCAAAGGTTATTTACTATTTTATGGAATTTTTTTTATTTCAAATACTTTTATTTCCGGTAAGTTGATTTTAGGTTTTGTTACCTATGATTAAAGTTTAATAGTTTGGCAAGCTGCTACATATTTTCACTTTGACACTTTGCTTATTAAAACTTTTTAGGCATCTCAGTAATTACTGTATCCAGATCTTAACCAGAAACATCGAAATATTCCATGTCTGGGCAATGTTTTCTAATTAACTTCATCCTCTTTGTAATTTCCAAAATCAATCACATTATGTAGCTATCATATACAAATTATTATGATTTTCATTTTGTATCTTTATGAGATATTTCCATTTGCATGTATTCTTAATTGTGACATGTCATCCTGAAATACATGTAAAAGAAAATATAATGTTTTTGTATTCCTTAGGATGCAGGTTTTGTAATTACTTCACTCTTTGATAGTATTAAGTAGGATATTATATTGTGTTCCTCTCGAATAGTGAATTTTTGCAATTTGTAACTGGTGATAATTTTATTTCATCCATTATTATATTTAAAACATATATCTTTCGTAGTTGTTTCAGTTGTGAATCATTAGTATTTTCACTTGTGTTGGTTTTACCATTTTTCTGAAGATGAAATAAGTTTACTTTAATGCTGGTAATTGTTACTAAAAGAATAATAAAATATAAAATCCTTTATTATTTCATTTACTTTATAAGAAAAATCTTTATTTTCATTAACAGAAATCTAAACTTATATCAAAATCTTACAGAAGGACTAGAATCTTTCATCACTTGTATCTCAAACTAAAATTGTCTGAACATTTTGGCGACCAAATGTAGCAACAGGCCTGGCTCTCTCAACTACAGGACCCCTGACAACAGTCTTACGAGCTGAGACAATAGGTCTCAAAACGGATATGGATTATCGTACTGCAGGTGCTGTGTTTTGTAATACCACTCTCTCGAGGTCACCATCATCATATACATAGCTGAAAATAGCTTAAATGTTTTTATTGATATATGTCATTCAAAATCGTCAGCGGCATATTTGTATATTGGTCACTGAGTATAATGTAATCCAGGTAAAAATATCGCAGAAAAAATTATAACCTAATCTAATTTAACCTGCAAAACCTAAGCTACCCTAATCTGCATATTTTTACCTTTCACTCTTCGTCCTGTGACTTTATTATCAGCCACAAGTTAGACAAAGTGTTCACAGTACGGAGCAGAAGAGTACAGTATTTTTCTGTAATATTAATTTTTCCTTTTTAGTTCCTTGCCAGACTAAGTGTGGTATTTAAAAGTATATTGAAAGTTTTTATAATACAATGTCCTCAATACTTACGCCACTCGAACGGTATGGCAGCTGGCCACACCAATAAGAGACAATAATACCACCTGCGGTAAAGGACAAAATTACTGACATTATTATCTGTAACTATCCTGTTATACATATTTTTGTTCTTCAGCTGAGCTTTTTTGTGTAGTATGTACAGTACTTGGTTGCAAATATGGATATATTTTTTTCAGAAGTTTTTTCAAATTATTGAATAAGCTCTTTAGCTAGACACATAATTGGTTACAAAATTTTCATGCTGGAAAGATACAGATTTATATATTATGTAAGTTGAATAGCTACAGTAATTGAAATAACTTTTAGTTAATATTTTTATAGTTTGTTTAGGTAGTTCTGACCAGGAACTCTCATATAGGAAACATTGTCTCTGCTACCATTTAAATTTAAGATTGAAAGCACCAATATTTATACCAACTTTTAAACAACTGCACAAAGCTACACTTCAGAATAGCAAATTGAATGATGATCTGGTTTTGCGTCACGAATTCCCTTTTCTATTAAGAGCTAGGACCCTGTCTTCTTTCAATGGACTTTGGTTTTAGCAATGTAATCATTACCTTGAGTGAATGCTTTTTCTAACCTTAGACCGTGGTGGGTTTCGAGCCGACAGCATGATGAATTAATGTCACGCATGTTACCAAACCGGCCACGGTGGCCAGCCAGTTGCAAATTAAACGTACTCACAAATTTCATGGTGTTGAGGTGTTGGTGTTTGGCAGTTCACTTGAGGAAGCTGCAGGAAGTGTATAAGATCCATTGACCAACTGATGATGTCGAGGACAGTCCAAGGCTCCTTTATATATGTATCTTGAGGTATGGGAACCTTGGCTTTGAAGGTACTCAAGGTGAGGAAGTTAAACGGGATGCCCACCTTGTGGGCATAGATGACGTAAAGCGTTACGCAGACATGGTAAAAAGTTAATAATGGAAGTAGGGCTCTTACCTAATTAAATAATTATCATTATTATTATTATTATTATTATTATTATTATTATTATTATTATTATTATTATTAGTAATGAAAGTAGTAGTAGTAGTAGTGCATATGTTACAGTCCTATGGCCTTTAAATATGGTCAGCCTAATTTTATTTATTTACTTATCTATTCAACTATTTATTTATTTTATTAATGTATTAATTTGTTTGCTTATTTATAAGATGTGAGATGTTTTTTCTGGTGAATGTGTGTGCTTATTTATAAGATGTGAAATGTTTTTCTGGTGAATGTGTGTGCCTTTTGACTCTGCCACCCCCCTTACTTGTTGGGTTTACAGCTATTGTATAGGTATGTATGTAAGTTTTTATGTATGTATGTATTACTTTTAACTACTCTTGCTAGACCTGCAGCATGTAACTGATTGAAAAGCAAAATTCTTCCTGAACTTTTATTTACAGAAAATTTAATATTCTGTAACTGAATATTGGCAACTTTCATCACGTCTTTGCTTATTATACTCCTTATCTGTCACCATGTTTAAAGAAACTTTGAAAAAAAGGAATAAATAAAAAATAGGTGCCTTCTTGTGAAGGACTTTGGTGTTGGGAAGTGACCATTACCCAGAGAGAAAACCCTTTCTAATCTCAGAACGTTGTGGGTGCGAACTCTCGACCTTATGAATCTATGCAACCTTCCCGTTTATTGGATTAAGCTTTTTTAGGTTCAGATTTGATTTATGCACTTTTTGGAGCAATATTGTTTTTTCTGATTGGTTTTGTTTTGTTTTGAACTATTATGGCGGTTGTTTTTCTTGGAAGTCACAGGTTTTTTTTTTTTGGGGGGGGGGGGGCAGACATTGGTTGGTGGCAATGGGTACTTAAATAACCCAAAATAGCCGTATCTAGCTCAATTAAACAGGCCTAACTCAAGTTTGCAGCCTCACTTACTTTAGTAGGATGAATTTGTGTGTTTATATAGCAATGTGGCTCATTCCGAGAAGTGATGGTGATGCTGGTGTCTCGGGTAGGCTGTGATAGGGTGCATAAAGCAAATCTTTCATAAAACAGTTAATAAATATGTTAAAAAGTCAATTATGACCTCATTTATAATGTGGGATGTCCCAACTGGTGGAAATGGAAGGGAGCTTCTAAAAAAATTGGAACTTGGCTTTTATCAGTTGCTAAGAAAGGCTAGGGTAGGTTAGGTTTGAATTTTCCTTTAAGCTCAAATTTTAAGGTAACCTAACCTCTCTTTTGTTGCTAAAAGGCAGGTGCCAATTCTCTAGAAGCTTGCATGACAGTAAACATTAATAACGGTTAACGTAGGTTGTGATTGAATTTGGGAGTTTCTCTACCAGAAATGGTTTGTTTCCTCTTTTCCATTAAGAAACAAAAACTAAGTTTCTCCATCTCCCATTATACTGAAGACTGTGTATCAGAGCAATTTAACCTTTAATAAATTCACTGGTTTGGTATTTCATGAGTTTATGTCATACAAAAGATGCACTAGAGTATTATATGAAAATATTTGTATTAATTTTGTTTCTTTTATATCATTGATTTTATATACATTGAATCAAGTCAGTCTATTAGAAAATATTTATTTGTTACTAGAATATGTGTGGGTGTGGTTCAGAATCAGTGCTTACCAGTAGTTATATTTTTTTTTCTGTTAGTGTTGTATTATATTCTATTTAGTTTTTTTTTTCATATATTGGTTGTTTTAGGCAATCCCAAATTCTAGAGAGGGGCTACAGCTAAGTTTGACATATATTAAAGTGTAAATCTCTTTAGGCCAACTGAGTGCCAAATGAGAAATCAGGGTTTTAATGATTGACTTTAGAACAGTTACCTTACAAAGTTCTTCCTATCCAGCAGAGTGCCCAACAAAAAATATTGGCTTTTATCGGTAAACTGTAGGGACAGTTACTTTTTATAAGGATTTTAATGGTTAAGTATACAGTCAGTTACTTTTATTAGAGTCTGGGTACTACCTAGGTTGTCATTGGGGCCCAGGTGTACCATCTTGATGGGTCTTTGGGAATTTTGATAAATATTCTGTATGTATATTCTTTAGAGTTTTCTAATTCATTTATATTAGCTGCTGTCATCATATGTATGCCCTGTTGTAAATTTTTTAAATAGCATTGAGCAATTTAACCAGGTGCAATCGGCAATAAACAGGTTAGTTGGTGGTTTTGGACGGATGTAATGATTACACAAAAAAATATTTGTTCATCATTGTACTTTATTAGCAGAGTGCAGATATATAAGAAAACACATAAACCCAGGTCTTAATTGCTGTTTAGGTGTTGCTAGCGGTTCAACTTGATAATAACTGCATAGATATCTTTAATGTCAGCACTGATGCAGCTTCATGCATGCGCTATTCATTGCATCCTTTTATAAGACTCTTGTATGCATATGAAACTTGATCTATATACCAGTGCCGTCAGGATGCTCTTTAAATCATCCATCAGCACTGTCTTTGAAATATCTTAAGCACATCTTCTTCTCCCAACTAAAGAAGGCAAAGGAAAAGATGTAGATAACAGAAAAGAAACAATGGTGTCCTGAAAATCAGTAAGAAGAAATGTGACATTGGATCAACAGCTGGGCTAATAGGAATAGGCATTTTAGAGGGCCTACATCCTATTGAGAACAGATTTTAAAGCTAAGAGATGCACAGAACTTGAAGAAAAGAGAAGATTGAGAGAGAGAGATAGCAACACATGTGACCTGTTCTTCCATCTGATATATCCTGTTCAGACTGTGGAAGAGTTTTCAAAGCTAAATTGGGCTAACTAATAAGCCACATAAAGTCTATAAATAATGAAGCAAAGACCGTCATTCTCGATCTCAAAATCGCTCTTATGACAGTGCATTTGTTCATTCTGAATATCCTTTAGTAATCTGTGAAAGTTCTGGTTCATATAATTCATGAAAATTATACTGTATCTTATTTTACATATATGAATACTGCTTCACTCACCTATTATTTTTTTCTAGTGTTTGTAACTAACTTTAGTTGTGTAATCTGCTTTGTATGTATACTCTTTAAGTTACCTTATGTAGTTTTTGATTTTATTTTGTAAAGTAATATTAACCCCATATTGCAGTTCTGACATAAAAAAATATATAAATATCTTCACTCTATTCTTCAAGAACCATTTTAATAAATTTCTTTTATATATTCTCATAGCCATGTACATTAATTTGTCCTCTTTTTAGCTCATGATATTTGTTTATATAACTTTTCTTATTGGCTAAAATTCTAGGTTTTTGTTGTTGCTCTGTAAAATTAGGGGATTTTTGTGGTCTTCAGCAGAATTCAAAGGTTATTTACTATATTGGGGATTTTTTTTTAATTACTAATATTTCAGGTAAAAGTTGATTTTAGGTTTTGTTACCTGTGATTAAAGTTTAATAGTTTGGCAAGCTGCTACATAGTAGCCTAATTACTGCTTCCATATCTCTACGAAAACATCCTTATATTCCATATCTGGAAAAGTTTTTCTAATTATCTTCATCCTCTTTGTAATCAAATTTTGTAGCTGCCATATACAAATTATTATGATTTTTATTTTAAATCTTAATTAGATATTTCCATTTGCGTGTGTTCTAAATTGTGATATGTCATCCTGAAATACATAGAAAATGTGGATATTTTTTTATTCCTAAGAATGCAAGTTTTATAATTACTTTACTCTTTGATAGCATTAAGTAGGATATTGTATTGTGTTCCTCTCGAATAGTGAATTTTTGTACTTTGTAATAGGTTGATAATATTATTGGATGCATTATTATATTTAGTGTAATAGGTTGATAATTTTTTTTCATCCATTATTATATTTAAAACATATATCTTTTGTAGTTGCTTCAGTTGTGAATCATTATTTTTTTCCATTGTGTTGGTTTTACCATTCTTTTGAATTTGAAATAAGTTTACTTTAATGCTGGTAATTGTTATTAAAAGAATAATAAAATATAAAATCCTTTATTATTTCTGTGACAGAGTGTTTCGCTCAATGTCAACAGAGGCTGTTAGATGCCTTATTAAATAAATTAGTAACATAACTGTTATTTTCTAACTAAAAAAATTAATTCCCTTTAACATAACTGTTATTTTCTAACTAAAAAAATAATTCCCACTTCTTGACTTTCGCAGATTATGATTATTTGCAATTTGTATTTTAGCTTATAGCTAATTCTATATAGCTTATTTACTCTTCTTGTACGTGTAGAAGTATAGCCCCAATATAAAGGCTGCTCCTATTTTTCTGCCTGCTACGAGCCAAGAAAATTAAGAAAAAAGAACCAGTAACCTAACTTTTCATTAGTATTCTCGTTTTATTTTATTTGCTTCCACTTGTTGCACCTAAAAATACTGTCTCTCCCTTGCATCTCTGCTATAATTGCCTGCCAGGGACCACCACTAAAATAGTCCTTAAAATGATATCAGAGCCAATTACTGCTCTAGGAATGTCTCCTACAGATGACGTCACGAGGAACAAGGAGACGTTCTCTTTTGGCGCCGAGACTGCCCAGAGGCAACATCTCGCCTGGGTAGTCTAAGTTTATTTAAAATCTTTTACGTGGCATCTTCACAGGAATTCATCTAGCACAACAAGGAATTCATCTAGCACAACAAGGAATTCATCTAGCACAACAAGGTGAGGGATAGTGTATGGTAAAGCTCGTGGGTCAAGCAAATTGGTTTATTTTCGAGAATTAGTTACATTCGTTACTGGATAAATCTTATGGATTCTATTCTCAGATTCCATTCCCAGTCACACGAAATTTTGTAGATTACCACACTGGAATCTCACATGCCAAAGTTAATTCCTTAACCTGTAAATTACAGCTGATATATATTGCTGAGAAGTTTCTTTTCACTGAATGTGATAAACGAAAATCTCATCCTCTGAAGACTGGTTATGAGCCCGTAAAAATCTATCTCTCTTCCTAATAAATTCTAATTTCATTTCACCCCTTTCTATCATCGTAAATAAAGTGTTTTACTTCAAAACTCGTCAATAAAGCTATTTGCCAAAAAACAAAATTGCAAATATTCAAAAGGTAATTTTTCCCAGTTGGCTATGCAAATATTTCTTGTTAACCACAATTTAATGAATGCATACCGTATTTATCTTGCTAATTCTTCATATGTTGGGGATAAAGTGTTTTGAGTTATAAGTTGCAAATACCTCAAAAGGTGGTTTTGCACCCTTTTTTTTCATTGCAAAGTTCTTGATAACTAAAAGTGAATGAATACTGTATTTATCTCGTAGATTCTTCCTTTATCCTAAATAGAGTGTTTTACCATATTAATTGCATATCAGTAATAAGCATTGCAACTTTTGTGGTTGCCCACAATTTAAGGAATACATACAGTACTGTATTTGTCTTGCTTATTCTTCATTTATTGTGAATATATTATTTTCTTTAAAACCAGTAAAGAATTAATGTTTTGTATGCTATTATGGTAGCATAAATATTTCTGGTTAGCTGTGAATAACCTATATATATTTATCCAGTAGAATGACATTGGAAACTCATTATATGTGTGCTCATGCTTTCAGTTTCCCATTATAAACAGTGTGTCATTTCTGTTTCTGAAATTGCAGTGTCCTGTATTCTACTCTGCCTGTGTGACAGAGGTAATCATCGAGTTGAGGCCAAAGTCTTGGCATACGTCCGTGGTGCCGGGAAACGAACTCATACTCACCTCCTCCGGGATTCGAGGCAGCATTTCATAAAATTTAATTTGAGAAATTTAATTCAATTCTTTTAATGTCATTGCATTTCCAAAATTAAAAGAAAGTTGAATTCTGAGTTTCATTTAACCGACTAATGGTGATATAAATGGGGTGTTCAAGTACAAATATCTGTCCTGTCTGTTTGTGAGCTCTTAACCGAGCTCGGTACTTTGAGTCCCCTTAGTAAAACAGAATCTTAACAACACTCTAGCATCACTAAAACCCCACAAGTTTGGCGCCCGAACAGGGACTCGAACAGACAGACTGATTTTATAAATTTATTTTTATTTTGCTTTTTAACATTGCACATGAAACCCGATTACCATTGGCTCGATTATTGAAATGAATGAATCTTAGGCTGCACACGAAAATTTTCGTGCTAGAGACGTTGCGGATAAGAAATTTTTCTTTATTTTCAATATTGATTATGGTAACTAATATTTTCTTGTTTCCCATGTGGTAAACAATCTATCAGGAAATCTACATGAGATTATGTGGTAACAGACTTTAGAAATTTTGCATGACGAGAAGACGTGTTATATAAAATTTCATTTATTTGCGTGATAAGATTGAGTTTTAAAGCATTCGTGTTTTATATATCCGTTAAAGGGTGATACTTGTTAGGAATTGGGAGAAAGCATATTAAGTATTTTTGCTTATAATTGTGTTTTATATTCAAGCATTGACTGCTCATAGATTGGAAGAAAAACTTTGGTGTCATTTATCGAGCCTAGGCTAAGCCTTTCATGTGTCTGAGTTGTCACATGAAAATAAATTTTCTCACTACTAGTAGAAATGTGTAATCTGGCTGCCTAGTAAGCTGTTAGCTTATCGTTGGTGTATTTTGCATAGGATCTGTGCCCTTTTTGGTAACACTCCAGAATTTTACTTACGACATTTTATTTGTAGGTACTGCCATATACGCGCTCATACGCAGGCACGACCGCGATACTGTACTTGTTCGTATTACTTACGACATTTTATTTGTGGGTACTGCCATATACGCGCTCATACGCAGGCACGACCGCGATACTGTACTTGTTCGTATCACTTACAACATTTTATTTGTGGGTACTGCCATATACGCGCTCATACGCAGGCACGACCGCGATACTGTACTTGTTCGTATTACTTACGACATTTTATTTGTGGGTACTGCCATATATGCGCTCATACGCAGGCACGACCGCTATACTGTACTTGATTGTACTCTCAGGCACTGGGTGCTAGTCGGTAAAATTCGTTGTTACTCATTCCTTTCATTTGCACCATAACCGCAGGTACTGCCACGTATTGCTGTTAAGCAGGCACGACTGCCATTCTGTATTGCCAGTGTTTTATGCACTGTTTTGCAACATTTTGTTGCTGTTGCACTTGATTGTGTTACTCATTCCTTTCATTTGCACAATAACTGCAGGTACTGCCACGTATTGCTGTTAAGCAGGCACGACTGCCATTCTGTATTACCAGTGTTTCATACACTGTTTTGCAACATATTGTTGCTGTTGCACTTGATTGTGTTGCTCATTCCTTTCATTTGCACAATAACCGCAGGTACTGCCACATATTGCTGTTAAGCAGGCACGACTGCCATTCTGTATTGCCAGTGTTTCATGCACTGTTTTGCAACATTTTGCTGCTGTTGCACTTGATTGAATTTTGAGTCACTTTTATGGTGAGATTTTGAGATCACTTTAACGTTCAAGTTTGAACTGTGGTGTTGTGTGGTTCTTTCATTTTTTTTTTCTACTGCTGTATTGTAGAGATTTGTTTTTCTGTGTGGTTGTTTTGGCACTTCGTTATTGACTGTTTAGGAAACCACCATGGCAACCAGGCAGGCACAGGAAACAAACATGGAAACCATCCAAACATTCGATGAGGAGCGTTACCTAGA
>JAXCGZ010017702.1:42500-44991 GCA_037179515.1 Halocaridina rubra | reverse complement strand
CATCATATATGTCATTTTTAGGTCTTCATAATTAAATGCAAATTCAACTAATTACATTCGCGTGATGAAAATGTGTAATTCATAAATATAATTACAACAGTAATTAAGCCCTAGATAACTTTTTAATGAAGTTATAAAAGATTTATAGAAAAGCATCAAATAAACCCTTTTAATGACATCGATATGGAAAATGTTTATTGTGTTATGAATGTTCACACTTGGGAATGAGTCTAGATGAGCAATTATAAAGAATTTGAAAAACATTGAAAGAATTGCAAATTGATGTCTGACTTTACTATGAAATGGGGATGTGATATTTTCATCTCAAAGTGTAATAAAGCTATGATTCATTACGGTTAAAGATAATATCTGTGTATATACGATCTGTTTGCAAAATGTTTGATATCTGATAGATGCATTTATATATATATATATATATATATATATATATATATATATATATATATATATATATATATATATATATATATATATATATATATATATATATATATATATATATATATATATATATATATATATATATATATATATATATATATATATATATATATATATATATATATATATATATATATATATATATATATATATATATATATATATATATATATATATATATATATATATATATATATATATATATATATATATATATATATATATATATATATATATATATATATATATATATATATATATATATATATATATATATATATATATATATATATATATATATATATATATATATATATATATATATATATATATATATATATATATATATATATATATATATATATATATATATATATATATATATATATATATATATATATATATATATATATATATATATATATATATATATATATATATATATATATATATATATATATATATATATATATATATATATATATATATATATATATATATATATATATATATATATATATATATATATATATATATATATATATATATATATATATATATATATATATATATATTATATATATATATATATATATATATATATATATATATATATATATATATATATATATATATATATATATATATATATATATATATATATATATATATATATATATATATATATATATATATATATATATATATATATATATATATATATATATATATATATATATATATATATATATATATATATATATATATATATATATATATATATATATATATATATATATATATATATATATATATATATATATATATATATATATATATATATATATATATATATATATATATATATATATATATATATATATATATATATATATATATATATATATATATATATATATATATATATATATATATATATATATATATATATATATATATATATATATATATATATATATATATATATATATATATATATATATATATATATATATATATATATATATATATATATATATATATATATATATATATATATATATATATATATATATATATATATATATATATATATATATATATATATATATATATATATATATATATATATATATATATATATATATATATATATATATATAAATATATATATATATATATAATCAAATAAGCACATTACATATGTGAAAACATGAATCTTTTTTTACCCCGACCGGGACTCGAACCTAGGACTTATGATTACTAAGTCAAGGCGCTACCACTACACCACAGAAGGTTAAAAGGAATCCAACCTTATAGCTTATATCTGCTATACTTAGGAATGAACGCATTCTTACTGAATGCCACTATGTTCATATTACAGATTCCATAACCTCACTCGTGGCTTCATTTTAGCATTTAATTCAATTCCCAATCTCATTCGGGCCATGAAATTATCAAATAAGCACATTACATATGTGAAAACATGAATCATTTTTTACCCCGACCGGGACTCGAACCTAGGACTTATGATTACTAAGTCAAGGCACTACCACTACACCACAGAAGGTTAAAAGGAATCTAACTTTATAGCTTATATCTGCTATACTTAGGAATGAACGCATTCTAACTGAATGCCACTCTGTTCATATGAACATAGTGGCATTCAGTGAGAATGCGTTCATTCCTAAGTATAGAAGATATAAGCTATAATGTTGGATTCCTTTTAACCTTCTGTGGTGTAGTGGTAGCGCCTTGACTTAGTAATCATAAGTCCTAGGTTCGAGTCCCGCTCGGGGTAAAAAATTATTCATGTTTTCACATATGTAATGTGGTTATTTGATAATTTCATGGCCCGAATGAGATTGGGAATTGAATTAAATGCTAAAATGAAGCCACGAGTGAGGTTGGGGAATCTGTAATATGAACATAGTGGCATTCAGTTAGAATGCGTTTATTCCTAAGTATAGCAGATATAAGCTATAAGGTTGGATTCCTTTTAACCTTCTGTGGTGTAGTGGTAGAGCCT
>JAXCGZ010017702.1:30000-37500 GCA_037179515.1 Halocaridina rubra | reverse complement strand
TATATATATATATATATATATATATATATATATATATATATATATATATATATATATATATATATATATATATATATATATATATATATATATATATATATATATATATATATATATATATATATATATATATATATATATATATATATATATATATATATATATATATATATATATATATATATATATATATATATATATATATATATATATATATATATATATATATATATATATATATATATATATATATATATATATATATATATATATATATATATATATATATATATATATATATATATATATATATATATATATATATATATATATATATATATATATATATATATATATATATATATATATATATATATATATATATATATATATATATATATATATATATATATATATATATATATATATATATATATATATATATATATATATATATATATATATATATATATATATATATATATATATATATATATATATATATATATATATATATATATATATATATATATATATATATGTATATATATATGTATATATATATATATATATATATATATATATATATATATATATATATATATATATATATATATATATATATATATATATATATATATATATGTATATATATATATATATATATATATATATATATATATATATATATATATATATATATATATATATATATATATATATACATATATATATATATATATATATATATATATATATATATATATATATATATATATATATATATATATATATATATATATATATATATATATATATATATATATATATATATATATATATATATATATATATATATATATATATATATATATATATATATATATATATATATATATATATATATATATATATATATATATATATATATATATATATATATATATATATATATATATATATATATATATATATATATATATATATATATATATATATATATATATATATATATATATATATATATATATATATATATATATATATATATATATATATATATATATATATATATATATATATATATATATATATATATATATATATATATATATATATATATATATATATATATATATATATATATATATATATATATATATATATATATATATATATATATATATATACTGTCTTCTTATCATTTAATGCTGGGATTTATTGGATATATATAATACAATTCATAATGAGGTTCAGATAAAAGGTGATATAAGAAGCATTCAAGTTTTATTGGACATTGAATACACTAATGATAACAAAGCTACTAGGAATCCCATTGCTTTTGCTTGGTTTCTGTAATTACAAGCTACAATCCTTTGTAATTAAGAAGACATCAGATTTATGAAATCAGAGAGCATTGAACTATGTGAAAGAAATATTCATATCTGTAAACAAGAAAAGTGTCATAAACCAGGAGACTATCCGAGCATTCTAGTTTCGTTGTTTCGTATATTTCTGTTTCGTTACATTTTTTCTATTAAATTCTTTTTTATCAAAATTTTAATAGCGAGTATTGATATGATGCACTCACCAGTTCATATATCATTTTGTAATCTAAAAAAAAACTTAAAACAATAAAACTTCAAATCACGCATTAAGCAAGTAGCAGTGAAGTGAAATAAAATTCATAGAAATTTCACAATATTATTTTAGGTGAAAGCAGTTAATATTACTTTTCGAACTGACAATCTACTTATCCTACAGAACAATGACTGAGGCCCGATTTCTTAAACAATGCAACCCTAGGATACCATATTGTTTGTTAGCTAGACACAAATGGATTTCATAAGAGCATCTGACGCGGTTCTGTGTATGGGTAGGATCTCCCTTGGGGGTATCCTAGCCATACACAGAACCGCATCAGATACGCATATGAAATCCATTTGTGTGTGTCTGGCAAACTAACAATATGGCATCCTAGATTTACACTGCTTAAGAAATTGGGCCTGAATCAGTAAAATATTATAGATTGCTATATATCACTATTAACAGCTTTTTCACTAATATTACATTTAAAGTCACAGACAGTGTTGATTAGCTGCAATCTCCTAAGCCTTTATGATTTATGATCATTAGACATGATTTCCTAAGTTAACACAGTTTACATGTACTACTCTGAAATGGACAATTAGGAAGTTATTGGTGCTTTGGTGATCGTTTGCCTCTTTCAGTACGACAACAAAATAGCTAGCACTACTTCCCTTACATTCACTATATTCTTTGGGACCCTATTACTCGATTCATTGCAAAACTACAGTTCACGTGAAAGCAAAAAATACGCTTAAGGGCTCTTCATCTCTTTATTTCATATAGCATAAAACTCTTGCTATTCTTCCATACCTTTCTTTCTAACTCTTAAAAAATACATTGGCGATCTGGCCTTGGTAGGAGAAATAACAAACTTTTTAACAAACTTTATTTCCATTTCAATACAATGGGTATTCGTCAGCCAGGGCAAGCCCCAACCCCCCACTGTGGTGTCCAACCACAGCAGTTCCTGCCAGTAAACAGCTTAAACTCTCGGTCTTGGACGGGAACCGATCTTTCGACCTCGTGAATGCGAAGCCAGCACGTTACCACTGTACTAGCCAGCAGGCAACAATCCCATGTAATGCAAGGCAACAATATAATGCATGATAATATCTCTATTGCGACAAAATGGATAGTAATAGATGCTTTAGATAATACCATTGATATTAAGAAGAAAGAGTTGATTTTTGTTTCTTCCTCTGCATCATGTCGATTTTGTGAAGAATTTTCGTCAGATTACAATGCAGATGATCATTAGATATAATTTTCTTAGAATATTTGGAAATGTTGCTATGCTAGTTATAAATCCTAATCTAAAGATATCTAGCATAGTTAAATTTGTGTGCCTTTCGTGAATATTTTTATACTCATAATTAGTCAGTTTCCAAGCTGTGTTTGATCTTAGAAACTTGCTGTTTTCCTCGCTTGTCCGACCTGTATTACATTTTTATAAGATTGCATGGAAATTACAAATTGACTAAGGTTTGGATAGACCAAATGCTGTCTCTTGTTACAGTTACAAATCCTGATATAAGGCGAAATAATATAGTTTACTGTGCCTTATGCATATGTGAATAACAAACATAATTTTAGCTGCAGCATATACATGCATATAAAATGGCCGCATTCCCCCTTTTAAAGGGGTAGGAGTCAAAACACACATTCGGCAGAATCTAAAATACCTTGATCACCCCTCTTAGTTCCTTACAGATAAAGGTCTGCCACAATTCCCTCCTACACCTTATCTCTGTCATCCAAAGGGTAATGGGGTGAGAATCTCCTGCCAAGAGGCTCAGCAGCCGTACATGACTTACGCCCACCACTCCATCTCAGGAATAAGAAATACATTAGCTTCCCTTATGGAACCTTACGGCTGTACTGGACGCAGGCCCGTTAGGCCTTAAAGTAAAATACAGCTTCAATGCTCAAACTGATATAGTGGCGGCATGGACTGGTCATAAAATTTTTCTCAAAATTATATATAATGTGGTTGGTTATCCCAACATATGTCTAGCCGTTTTCAAAGGACACCACACTTGGTGCCTCTACTATTTCGTTGGGCACTGTTCCATTCATCCACAAACCTTGAGCTAAAATACATTTGTCGTCTTTTACTTCTGCTTTTTTCCTTGGATAGTTTCATATAATTACCACGAGTTGGCTCCATATATCTCTCCAAATGAAAGCTAACATCGCGGTCATATGCATTGCTTAAAATTTTTTACTCTTCAATCATGTCTACCCTTATCGGCCGATAAACTATCACTGGTATTTCAAATACTGGCAGTCTTTCTGGATGAGTAAGATTGTTCCGTCATGGCATTTGTTTTGAGGCTCATAATGTATTATCTACTGACTGTTTATCTTTATTTTTCTAAGGAGAATATACTGACTGGCTATATTCCAAGTGTGGTGTGATCATCGACCTCAAAAGGCATCTAAGTTTTGGGATATCTAGAGCTATGATGGTACGTTTTATCATATTCATAATCTAATTAGCTTTATTAACTTTTTCATGTATGTGAACTTCAAATGTTAAGTGAATAATAGTTATTACTCCTAGGACTTTATCATATGTAGCTTTCGTAATTTTAACTATATTAGTTCTTTGTTTCTCAAGGTAATATTCAGCGTCCTCTGGTACCCTTCGACTTGTACTTATCATAAGATATTCACATTTTTGGGGGTGGAAAGGAAGCAGATTATCTTCTGACCACTTTTGGAGCATGTTAATGTCCCCCTATAATATCTTTTGATCTTGTTGATTCTCAATCCTTCTAAAAACGTTTGAGTCGCCTGCGAATAAGTAGATATTTAAATTTACACTGGCAAGAAGATAATTAAGAAATAGAACAAAGAGAACTGGTCCCAACACATTGCCTTGTGGAACCACACTAGAAGCCTCTAAAAGTGATAATTACGTCTGAGTAGATAAAAATGCAGGATATTTATCAGAGGAATTTAATCTTAAAAAAATATCATAGTGTGAGGAAGAATCTTTTGGGGCAAGATCTTTATATTGTGTGTAAGTAACTGCTCATGTTAACATTTGCTGGACCCAACATGGATTACGGGAAGAGACCAAATTGTCTAACTGATGCAGTATTCACTTCAGCAAATTGGATATAAGTTATTTTAAGCATGAATCGTGTGCTGTTGAAAAAGATAGCTATTTCTTTCGCTAATGTAGTACATAATCGACGATATACTACTCGAGAGTGGGTTAACTAAAGAAAATGACCAAGAAGTATACAACAGGAGATTACATGAGGGTGAGTGATGACTTTACAGGTGTTGACTAGGAAATCATTTTTACATTAATAGGATATGAAAGGACTTTATATAATGAATATGAAATTATATATGTTTCATGGTGAATGCTAAAATAGGATTTACTAATAACAAAGATAAAATAAGAATTTTAGATTTTGCTACGTTAGAAGAGAGAAACACAGGTATTTCTTGGAAGGAGGGTAAGTATAACTGTTTGATATGCATATGAAAGGTAAACAGTAAGGGGCTTTCAAAATTCTCAGACAAGCTCCTACCCCACCTTACATCCGCTTCTCACTTTGCCTCCCTCACTATGCTCTTCGCTAACCCCCTCTTTACACTATGCCTTTTGTATGCCTCAGCATTACCTATCTGCAACCATACCTAATTTGTCTGCCTCTTTTCAGCCACTACTGCACTCACCTCCTCATTTCACTCTGCATTAACTTTCCTTTTATTTCCAGCCGTTGCTCTCCTTCCACACACTGCCTCTGCACACTTCATAACTTCCTCCTTGAAATAATCCCTTTCTTCTTCCACTCCCTCCTCCACTTTCTCTTTCACTAAATTCCACACATTCCTCAGACTAGACTTATACTCGCAGTCTTTTTCTTTTTTAGTCAAATTGCTTTCTTGTAGCAACTCACTCCCTCTCCCACTTATCTGCTTTCTCTTTCTCCACTTATCTCCTACTCTCACTATACTTTCTACTAAATAATAATGAGATTTTTCACCAATGACTCCTTTCAGGACATTCATATCCAATACTCTTCCAATCAGCTTTTTGTCAACCACAACATAATCCATTAATGCTCTGTCCACTACTCATCCATTATCTACTATGACCCATGCATGCTTGTGCACAGCCTTCATTTTAAATACAGTATTAGCAATCTATATATCTCTCTCAATACACATTTTGATCATTTTCTGTTCACTCTCATTCCTACCAGGTACTTCATCTTTCCCAACTACTCCATCTTCTGGCTCATTCCCTACTGTAATAATCAAATCCCCCATCAACAGCAAATTTTCATTCATTTTCAACTCTTCCACTCACTCGTTCAATTTCATCCAAAATTCTTCTCTATCTTCCTCACTTTTCTTTTACAACTAGGACCATATGCACTCACAAAAGCATAAGCCTATAATCTCAGAGTCAATTTAGCCACTATTATTCGAGATGATGCTTCCTTCCATTCCTCCATACACCTACTTATCTCTTCACTTACCAAGAGAGGCACTCCCTCTCTTTCTCTCACTCTCTCTACTCCAGACACAATACCTACCAGACACCCAAATGTTACCTCGCAATTCCCTTTTATTTTATTTTAACTCAGTTTAATTACATCCTTCTTTCTCTCCAAAAGCATTCTATCTATCACCTCCCTCTTGCTTTCACTTACACCACAGCCACACACATTCAGACACCCAATTACCGGGATTCTGGCTTGATCTCTCCAGCCAGAATACCCCCGCATTTCTTGGTCATTCATATGATAAAACTACAGAGGAGGGATTCAAAGTTTCCCACTTTGCCTCATTTAGTCGAAATTTTCGACACGCAGGGGAACACGGAAGAAGTATTCTACCCCTCCCTCAGGGGGTAGGAGCCATGACATCCAGGGCTTACTCGCATTATGTCCTCAAAAAACGATTTTTTTTTACTCTATTGCTACCTCTGCATATCTTTTTTTTTTTAAATTAAATTCTTATTGTTCACCCTTTCCTTCTTTTAATTATTTTTCATATTTAACATTTTCATATTTATACTAACAAGCCAGTTATTCATGCTCTGCATATGGGCTGCTGAGACATTCCAGTTATATTATACTTAGGTGATTTTTCACCTCTGATTTTAATTTTTGGACTTGGCGAAGAAGGTTATTTTAGGCACTTAAATATTACTCCGTAAGTACATCGTCAAATATGCATAGCTAATGCTGTAAAAGTGCATTTACAAACCTATACTGATTTTCTCAGCATCAAAGAAAACAACACAAAAAATTTAACCCAAAGGTCAGAATAATTTCTAATAAATTTTGAATTACTTTATATCTGAAGAACTATACGACAACTGGTTGATCATTAATTATAATACATGAAAAGATAAGCTAATATGAGCGGACATTTACAAATCTGATTGCAGTCCAAGTGATAAATACGACGCTGGTTTTCGGTTCAATCACTGAGAGAAAGAATAATTGAACATGAAAGAGTTATTAGGTAAAAATATTACTCTCATACTTCTTGGGCTTAAAATCTTTTTAATAGTGAATAGTAAAAAGAAAAGTATCATCACAACAACTGCATAGAATCTTAATAGGACTTATGACAATATATATCTCAATCTATAATTTTATTCTTCTATCTACAGCTGATTTCATATATACACGATACTAGCCATTATGTCAGCCATAGAGAGTTTGAGCTGCTATATAAAAGTAATGGTCTGTTTAGGAGTAATATACTTGTATTGGTATTTACCTAAAACAATAAATTATTTTATGAGAAAAATAGTGGACATCCAACGGTGATTAAGATAATTATTTTAATGACTGCCCATATTACCTGACATCTGGCAGTCTTCTAATCATATATATATATATATATATATATATATATATATATATATAT
>JAXCGZ010017702.1:10000-20000 GCA_037179515.1 Halocaridina rubra | reverse complement strand
TAAAATGTGGTTCCATTGTGTATCTATGAAAAAGTGCAGTACTCATGCTAAGGTGGTGAATGAAAATTGCGAATTTCTTTATACATGAATACTCATTCAATATTAGATTTAGAGTATTCCATAGAACAGTTATTCATGAATATTAGCAATAGTTATTAGGTTTTACATGAATATCAGCTGTGTTAATTTACTGTATATTATCTTATATACAGACAAGGTTCAGAGAGTTTTGGTGAATGTCTCAACCTTCGGAATGTGCAAAGTTTTCTATTAAGGTATAAAAGTTATGAGTACTTTGATGGTCCCAACTTTCCCACAACCAATAAAATTAGGTTGTCAAAAGTTTTATTTTGTGGAAAGAGTTTCTTATATTTCTTCCCACCATGATTTTCTCCCGAATCTAAAAGGCAAATTAATTGAACTTTTAATTTATACTGTCGGTTAAAAATTAAAATATAAAATTAATTGACCTTAACGAATTTCAGATACATTACCGCATTACTGCAAAATATGTTTTGATAAAAAGATATATTACTAACAGTATTTTCTATTTTATGTAAATATATTAAGTATATTAGGATACAGTACATAAATGCATTGCGGAAAAAGCACCTTATTTAATTCATTTTTATACTTCACATATATTAATCAAGACAAAGAAGATCAAAATTAATTACTGATTGCCTTCACATAAACAACTAAGAGGATTTATCCCCTACTAAAATAATATGAACATATTTTTTTTTTATGAAGAACATCTAATACACAGTTAACTACACACCGATATGAATACTTTTTCTAATAAATAATAAACTACGGTAATAATATTCAATCGAACGTTCTCACCTAATATACATATGTATGCAAAGTCTTGATAAAATCTATACACTTCAGTTATTGTGCATGTCTATTCACCTGATAGCTTGATCTTGTTTCAAATATTTTTTTCCTTTAAGATTTGTTCGCATTTTCCATGTATTACTTTTGATTTTATATTTGCTGCTACTACCTCACAAGCAACATTTCTTATAGAATCATGCAAGCTTGCTGCTTAGCCTCAATAATAGTTTCTGCATTCAAAAAGACAATTTATCGTCTCGTTCTAAGTTTTTTTTTAGAAAATTTTTATATGACTGTCTCTCTCACTTTTTTGTTTATTACACTCAGCAGTAATAAAACATTCCCTACTTATCATTTCATTACTAATACTGTTTTATTTTGAATTTAGTATAATCCTACCTCATAAAGCTCTATCCAGTTTCTAATGCAAACTTCGTTTCTCTTTATAATATGTCCTTGGTATCCATTTCATTATGAATTTCATAAGATATAGCACTAAAGTGCTGAACTCCTTCGTCATTTAATTTCATGATATATATATATATATATATATATATATATATATATATATATATATATATATATATATATATATATATATATATATATATATATATATATATATATATATATATATATATATATATATATATATATATATATATATATATATATATATATATATATATATATATATATATATATATATATATATATATATATATATATATATATATATATATATATATATATATATATATATATATATATATATATATATATATATATATATATATATATATATATATATATATATATATATATATATATATATATATATATATATATATATATATATATATATATATATATATATATATATATATATATATATATATATATATATATATATATATATATATATATATATATATATATATATATATATATATATATATATATATATATATATATATATATATATATATATATATATATATATATATATATATATATATATATATATATATATATATATATATATATATATATATATATATATATATATATATATATATATATATATATATATATATATATATATATATATATATATATATATATATATATATATATATATATATATATATATATATATATATATATATATATATATATATATATATATATATATATATATATATATATATATATATATATATATATATATATATATATATATATATATATATATATATATATATATATATATATATATATATATATATATATATATATATATATATATATATATATATATATATATATATATATATATATATATATATATATATATATATATATATATATATATATATATATATATATATATATATATATATATATATATATATATATATATATATATATATATATATATATATATATATATATATATATATATATATATATATATATATATATATATATATATATATATATATATATATATATATATATATATATATATATATATATATATATATATATATATATATATATATATATATATATATATATATATATATATATATATATATATATATATATATATATATATATATATATATATATATATATATATATATATATATATATATATATATATATATATATATATATATATATATATATATATATATATATATATATATATATATATATATATATATATATATATATATATATATATATATATATATATATATATATATATATATATATATATATATATATATATATATATATATATATATATATATATATATATATATATATATATATATATATATATATATATATATATATATATATATATATATATATATATATATATATATATATATATATATATATATATATATATATATATATATATATATATATATATATATATATATATATATATATATATATATATATATATATATATATATATATATATATATATATATATATATATATATATATATATATATATATATATATATATATATATATATATATATATATATATATATATATATATATATATATATATATATATATATATATATATATATATATATATATATATATATATATATATATATATATATATATATATATATATATATATATATATATATATATATATATATATATATATATATATATATATATATATATATATATATATATATATATATATATATATATATATATATATATATATATGTATATATATATATATGTATATATATATATATATATATATATATATATATATATATATATATATATATATATATATATATATATATATATATATATATATATATATATATATATATAGCCTCACCGTATTCCCTGCGTGTCGTAAAAGGCGACTAAAAGTGGACGGGGCGGGGGGACTTGGAATCCCCCCCTTGTATCAACCTCCTGCGAGACGTCAAAGAAGAAGGGGAGTAGAGGGGAGAATAACTTCTCCCTAAACTCTAGTTTTGGGGTGTCTAAATGTGCGTGGCTTTAGTACGATAGAGAGCAAAAGATGCGAGATTGGACATATGTTTGGTAAGAGGAGGATGGATGTATTGGCATTGTGTGAGACGAAGATGAAAGGAAAAGGAGAAGCGGCATTTGGTGATGTGACGGGTAGGGTGTCTGGGGTTGAAAGGGGGAGAGCGAGAGAAGGTGTGGCATTATTGATGAGTGAATGGATGGTAAATCAGGTAGTGGAATGGAAAGAAGTGTCATCTAGGCTGATGTGGGTGAGGGCTAGGATAGGAAGGGAATGTTGGGCTTTTGTTAGTGCGTATGGGCCAGGATGTGAGAGAAGTGAGGAAGAGCGGGATGAATTCTGGAATGAGTTAACTAGATGTGTGGATGGTCTAAGTAGAAGGAACTATGTAGTTGTGTTGGGTGACTTGAATGCCAGAGTGGGTGATGGAGAGATAGAAGGTGTTGTAGGAAAGTATGGGGTACCAGGTGGGAATGAGAGTGGTGAGAGACTGTTAGATATGTGTGTGGAGCAAGAGTTGGTGATAGGTAATAGTTTATTTAAGAAGAAGTTAATAAATAAGTATACATGGATGAGAGTGGCAAATGGAAGAGTGAAAGAAAGAGCATTGATGGTTTATGTGTTGGTAGCAAAGAGCATGATTGGTAGAGTGAAAGATGTACATGCATTCAGGGGTGTGGCTGCTGGGATGTCTGATCATTTTTTGGTTGAAGCAAAAGTGGTAGTAGCAAAAGAGTGGGGAAAGAGTGTGGGGGGATGTAGAAGGGAAATAGTGAAGGTGGAAGAGTTGAAAAAGCCAGAGAAGAGACAGGAATATCAGGACAGGTTGAGAGTGGCATATGACAGGGTAAAAGAAAGAGAAGTTGGGGAGTTAGGGGAGGAATGGGGGTTGATGAAAGAATGTTTTGTGGGACATGCAAGTGATGTGTGTGGAAAGAGGTTTGTTGGAGTTGGTATGAGGAGGGGCAGCGAGTAGTGGAATGAAGGGGTGAAAATGAAGGTGGAAGAGAAAAAGAGGGCTTTTGAGGAATGGCTGCAGTGTAAAAGTAGGGAGAAGTATGAAAGATATAGAGAGAAAAATGTGGAAACCAAGCGGAAGGTAGAGGAAGAGAAGAGGTTGGCAAATGTTATGTGGGGACAGGATTTTAGTAGGTCATATGAGGAGAATAAAAAGAAGTTTTGGAAAGAAGTGAAGAGAGCAAGGAAGGGTGGATCGAGGATGGAAGAGACAGTGAAAGATGTGAATGGACAGATGTTAAGAGGGAACGATGCAAGGAAAAGATGGGCAGAATATTTTGAGTGCTTGATGAATGTTGAGGAAGATAGAGAGGCAGCTATAGAGGCAGTGGGAGGGGCTCAAGGGCCAGTAATGGAAAATGAAAATGAGAGAGAGATTACAAGAGAGGAGGTGAAAAGGGCATTGTATGAAGCGAAAGCAGGTAAAGCACCTGGAATGGATGGTGTGAGAGCGGAGATGTTGAAAGAAGGGGGTGTGACTGCATTGGAATGGTTAGTGAGAGTGTTTAATATATGCTTTATGTTGTCATTGGTGCCAGTGGATTGGGTGATTGCCTGTATAGTGCCCCTATACAAAGGTAAGGGAGATATGCATGAATGCAGTAATTTTAGGGGTATTAGTTTGTTGAGTGTGGTAGGAAAAGTGTATGGTAGGATACTGGTTAATTGGATTAGGGATAAGACAGTATATGTGATCGCGGAAGTACAGAGTGGTTTTAGGAGAGGTAGAGGTTGTATAGATCAGATTTTTATAGTTAGGCAGTTATGTGAGAAATATTTAGCAAAGGGTAAGGATGTGTATTTTGCATTTTTGGATCTGGAGAAAGCATATGATAGAGTTGATAGAGATGCTATGTGGAATGTTTTGAGATTATATGGAATAAATGGTATATTGTTGCATGCAGTGAAGAGTTTGTATGAGGGTAGTAGAGCTTGTGTTAGGGTAGGGAATGAAGTGAGTGAGTGGTTTCCAGTGAGTGTGGGACTGAGACAGGAATGTGTGATGTCACCATGGCTGTTCAATTTGTATATTGATGGAGTTGTAAGAGAGGTGAATGAGCGAGTGCGTGGTCGAGGTTTGAGAATGGCAGATGGGGATGATAACGAGTTGGAGCTGAATCAGTTGCTGTTTGCAGATGATACTGTGGTGGTGGCAGATTCAGAGGAAAAGCTGTGTCAGTTAGTGTCAGAATTTGGAATGGTGTGTGAGAGAAGGAAGCTGCGAGTGAATGTGGGAAAGAGTAAGGTTATGAGGTGTACAAAAAATGAGGATGGCGCTGGATTGAATGTTATGTTGAATGGAGAGACACTTGAGGAGGTTAATCAGTTTAAGTATTTAGGCTCGGTTATAGCTGCAAATGGTGGAGTGGAAGCAGATGTGTGTCACAGAGTGAATGAAGGATGTAAGGTGTTGGGTGCATTGAAAGGAGTGATGAAGTATAGAAGGTTGGAAATGAATGTGAAGAAAGTTTTGTATGAGAAAGTGGTTGTGCCAACTGTGATGTATGGATCAGAGTTATGGGGTATGAAAGTAAGTGAGAGACGGAAACTAAATGTGTTTGAGATGAAATGCCTGAGGAGTATGATTGTTGTATCTCAATTGGATAGGATTAGGAATGAAGTGGTGAGAGCAAGAACGGGTGTGAGGAGAGAAATTGCAGCCAGAGTAGATATGAATGTTCTGAGATGGTTTGGCCATGTGGAAAGGATGGATGATGAAAGGCTGCTGAAAAAGGTGATGAATGCGAGAGTTGATGGGAGAAATGCTAGAGAGAGGCCTAGGTTTGGATGGATGGATGGAGTAAGGAGAGCCTGAATGATAGGAGGATGGATGTGAGGGTAGCAAGCGAACGTGCTAGGAATAGGAATGAGTGGGGAGCGATTGTGACGCGGCTCTGATGGGCATCTGCTGTTACCACGGGGCTGCATCTTACAGAGATAAACCTGTGGTAGGGGCAGTAGGAGGAGCTGGCAGTTGTGAAGCGACACAGGTTGTGGAAGAGCATGGAGAATGGGCTGTGGCACTCCAGCAGTGCCATCTGAACGGTCGCTAGCTACCTTGTCATTGCCTATAGAGCAAAGTAATCCCCCTATTTGCTTTCCTTTCTTGATGTCGGCTACCCCCCAATTAAATGGGGAAACAACCAAGGTATATGTATGTATATATATATATATATATATATATATATATATATATATATATATATATATATATATATATATATATATATATATATATATATATATATATATATATATATATATATATATATATATATATATATATATATATATATATATATATATATATATATACATATATATATATATATATATATATGTATATATATATATATATATATATATATATATATATATATATATATATATATATATATATATATATATATATATATATATATATATATATATATATATATATGAATCATTTTTTTTTTACCCCGACCGGGACTCGAACCTAGGACTTATGATTACTAAGTCAAGGCGCTACCACTACACCTCAAAAGGTTAAAAGGAATCCAACCTTATAGCTTATATCTGCTATACTTAGGAATGAACGCATTCTAACTGAATGCCACTATGTTCATATTACAGATTCCCCAACCTCACTCGTGGCTTCATTTTAGCATTTAATTCGATTCCCAATCTCATTCGGGCCATGAAATAACCAATAAGCACATTATATATGTGAAACCATGAATCATTTTTTTACCCCGGCCGGGGTAAAAAAATGATTCATGGTTTCACATATATAATGTGCTTATTGGTTATTTCATTGCCCGAATGAGATTGGGAATCGAATTAAATGCTAAAATGAAGCCACGAGTAAGGTTGGGGAATCTGTAATATGAACATAGTGTCATTCAGTTAGAATGCGTTCATTCCTAAGTATAGCAGATATAAGCTATAAGGTTGGATTCCTTTTAACCTTCTGTGGTGTAGTGGTAGAGCCTTGACTTAGTAATCATAAGTACTAGGTTCGAGTCCCGGTAGGTGTAAAAAAATGATTCATGGTTTCACATATATAATGTGCTTATTGGTTATATATATATATATATATATATATATATATATATATATATATATATATATATATATATATATATATATATATATATATATATATATATATATATATATATATATATATATATATATATATATATATATATATATATATATATATATATATATATATATAATATACACACAGGGGGCCCTTGTAGAATGCCGTTCCGAGATATGTCGCTTCGCCGTTACCTTGGAGGCCAATTAATCATCAAATTATTGATAAAATAATATTTCGACTAACCTGGCTGGTGTGGTTTGTGAGTGCGGTGGACAAATACACAGCTAGCAATACATTGGTGTTCGTATTTATCAAGCTAATTGATTTATTTAAGTATTTGTTTGTGTATTTGGTTATACTGAAGGATTATACTGAATAAAAAAAAAACATAATACCTGAAAATTAGCCATAAATATGATTTTATGTATTAAAGTTTATTGAGAGTCATGTAAGAAAAGGGCATCACCCGGCATTAGATGAGGAAGAAGAACCACAGCTCAATTTACTATTGCTCCCCATATTGTGCCACGTGTTCATCAGCTCTCTCATTTGTTTTGCAAGTGTTCCCGCATTACTAACATTACTGTGTCTCCCATTCATGTTAGTGATAGTTCTGATGGCAGTGCTATGAAGAAAGAGAGCCATCACCAAGGAAATTAAAATTGAAATAGTACACCTCTTTCAAAAGGGAGAAAGTACTGCGAATATTGCCTGCTAACTTGGACTAGCCCATACGACCATGGCTACGATCATCAAAGACAAAGATCACATCCGTGACCACGTGAAAGGTTCAACTCCTATGATATCCACTGTGATTATTAGGCAGCGTAATCGCCTTATGATAAAGATAGAGAGATTACAAGTGCTTCGGCTTGATGACTAGAATTGACAGTGTATCCCAGTAAGCCTCGTGGTAAGACAGGAAAAGGTGAACAAAATATTTTTGAAACCTTGAAATGAGAAAATATGAAAGGGGTGCAGGTGAAGAGTTTTTGACTAGTAGGGGCTGGTTTAATCGCTTTAAGACTCGTGCTAATTTCATAACATAAGAGTGCAAGGTGAAGCTGCTAATGGTGATGAGGAAGCAGCAAGAAGGTTTCCTAGTACTTTGGCAGAGAATAAGAAAGAGGGGTTATCGTGCTGAACAAGGATTTAACGTGGATTAAGCTGGCTTATTCTGGAAGCGTATGTCTAGTCATACATACATCGCCAGGAGAAGACAGCTCCAGGCCATGAAGTCAGCAAGGAGAGACTGACTTTGCTTTTCGGGGCAAGTGCTGCTGGAGACTGCAAGCTGAAACCCTTGCTGGTTCATTTGACTGAATACTAAAAGGCATTCGTGGGCGTTTGGAAAATCAACTGCCAGCCATCTGGAAGTCGAACAAGAAGGTTTGGATAACCCTTCATGTATATGAGAACTGGTTCTGGAAGCAATTTTTGCCTGAAGCAGGGAGGTACTATGCCTCCAAGGGCCTGCCCATTAAGTTTTTGCTTATTCGGAGTATGGCCCCCATCACCCTGTTCATTAGGATGACTTTCATCCTAATGTCAAGGTGGTTTACATACCACCTAATACCACTGCCCTGTTACAGCCAATGGATCAAGGGGTCATTGCCTCTTTCAAGGCCTACATCCTCCGAAGGATAATTGCTATGGCTCTCAGGGTAACTGAGATGGACAAGAACTTGACTATCAAGGACTTCTGGAAGTCGTGCAATATTCTTCATGACATGAAGAATATTGTTGATACTTGGGAGGAAGTGAAACAAACGATTTTGAATGGGGTATGGAAGAAAGCATGTCCCTATTTTGTGCATGACTTCCGAGGCTTTGAGGAGACAGTTGAGGCTATAGCCAATAACATAGTTGCCCTGATTAAGATGCCCAAGTTGGGAATGGAGAGTGATGATGTAAAAGAGCATCTGGAATCTCATGACGAGAAGTTATCTCCTGAAAAAACTCATTCATCTGGAGAAGCGGATGACTGAAGAAAAGGAAGAACTATCAACGCCAGAGCCAAAGAGATTCACAACCTAGAAATTGGAAGAAACGTTTGCCTTGGTAGAGGAAGTGTTGGGAAAGCTCGAGGCTCGGGACCCCAGCGATGCCAGGCACACTAAGGTCGAGAGAAGGATCAATGATGTGCTGCAGTATTATAAGGATATATATGAGGAGAAGAAGAGGGCATCCTTCCCGACTCACCTCGATCAATTCTTTGTGAAAGTAGAGCCACCATCAACAGTTATTGTATTCTCTACCTCAGATGTCTCTGGCTCAATAGACTCACCTGCCCCAGTACCTAGATTCTCTTCTGTATGTTCGTTTGCTTCTCCAGACTACCTATCTCAGTTTTCTCAGGACCTGCATCTGCAGCTTCCACTTCCCAATAAGCCTGTCTCTTCCTCCCTTGCAACGCCCCTTCCGGTGTGCAAGTCAACCACATGAGTAACGGTAGGCAATATTGAACTGTACCTATATTGTACTGCAGCCTA
>JAXCGZ010017702.1:0-2500 GCA_037179515.1 Halocaridina rubra | reverse complement strand
ATATATATATATATATATATATATATATATATATATATATATATATATATATATATATATATATATATATATATATATATATATATATATATATATATATATATATATATATATATATATATATATATATATATATATATATATATATATATATATATATATATATATATATATATATATATATATATATATATATATATATATATATATATATATATATATATATATATATATATATATATATATATATATATATATATATATATATATATATATATATATATATATATATATATATATATATATATATATATATATATATATATATATATATATATATATATATATATATATATATATATATATATATATATATATATATATATATATATATATATATATATATATATATATATATATATATATATATATATATATATATATATATATATATATATATATATATATATATATATATATATATATATATATATATATATATATATATATATATATATATATATATATATATATATATATATATATATATATATATATATATATATATATATATATATATATATATATATATATATATTTATATACATATATATCCAAATTATTAGTACAACTGAATAGCAGGATTGTAATCAATTTGAGAAATGAAATCATTTCTGCTTCTCCGAACTCATCCCTTTTTTCTCTCTATTTGGTATATTCTAATTTCTTCATCGTGTGTTCATGAGAGGGGTTGACTCCATGTGAAAATTTGTGTTTAACTGCCCTCTTTTTTTCTGCACTTTCTTCCTCCTTCCTTCTGATGTGGGCAGAAATAGATGTTATGGAATATCATATTCTCATATAACTCTCCTTCAAAGCGTCCAAACTGTATTTTGAGTCTGTCACCCCTCATTAGGGGAATTGCAACCTTAACTCACAGGAATTCTTTCAACACATATATCCATATTTACATATTTAAGAATATTTAAACACAAATCTATTATTCACATACTGAACTATGATTCCATGAATTAAAAAATATTGGCGAGAAAATCTCTCTATTTTTTCGGAGAATGTTGCACCATTTATAGTGAAAGGGGAACCAATGGCTAGCATTCTATATATCATTTTGCTCAAGAAGGAAAGCCATATACATTAGAGATGAACTGAAATCACTCTATCCACATTATGCGAAGTGACTAAAATTAAAACAATATCTTAGTCAACCTTGCTTCTATGCCATTTTTCATGGCAAAATGGTTTTTGCTTCAGCTTAATGGAGATTAAAAAAAAAAATAGTGCAGGTTAAAACACAACTGCAATGTTAGTTTGAGAACATAAATTAAAAGAAGAACATTAACAAAATATCGAATTGTCTGGCTTAAAGTTAACAAAGGTGACAGTATAATGCTTAATTATGTATTGTCATTATATTTTCTTTGTACACTGAGAATGGAGGTAATTCTTATTAGTAGTGCGTTTACGGGTGAAAGGCTATTGCCACACCGTAATATGTAATTTATAATAGCCTTGAAAAATATTTTCGTTTTATGCGTTTTTATAGAGTTTAATACGCTTATCTTACTCAGATTTGGATGAAAAATATAACATTGTAATAACAGGGTAACATGTTCCACTGCCGAATTGCTGGGCAATAATGATATGTACTAGATCTATAGCTGTCATTATTAGCCCTATAATGTTCATGATTATCAGATTATTATGTATAATGACGACTCTAATGACGATCTCACTTTAATAGAGTGGTTCGCATGCTTGCGTTCAACTGCACAGTACATCACTAGAAGGTAATTTTGGAATTTATTGCTTTTCAGATACGGAACTCAAAATTATTAGAAATTAGGGATCTCAATAAAAGTGTATTCAAGTGAATGAGAGAATGCAACTAAAATAAATATTTTCTCATTTATACAGGCACTAATAAATGCTGTCGAGGCTTTTCTGCATACTTGTGGATTCCTTCTCCATTCTATATTGGACAAAAGGTCTGTGGCAGCTGCACAACCAAGCCTGAACGACTTGGTTATATTCTTTTGGGACTGTGTCGTCCCGCAGACCAGGATATGACAGTAATGAATATCAACACCAAATAAAATATTATAAATAACGATAGCAAATGATAAGAAACAGACGCTGATTTTACTCTACCGCATCAACGTCATAGTCTTGTCGCGAACAGTGTGTGTAATTTCTCTCATATCATAACACAGATTCACTGTTCAAAATAATGTGGGGACTACCCATGGACACCCAAGTGAATGCGGGAAAATTTAAGCGTATGCAATAATAACCTAAGACTCTAAAAAAGCGAACTCACACGTATCTTAATGCCTCATTCATTTTGACACATCATGGATAAACCATTCATCAGCTTCCACAGAAAATTTTCTTGAAGCACCCGTCCAGATGGATAATGTCAGTGCAAAAAAAAAAAAGATGAATGAATATTATTCTCTTTGAAAGTATGTTAGATATTGAA
>JAXCGZ010017701.1:42500-45053 GCA_037179515.1 Halocaridina rubra | reverse complement strand
TCTCTTTTTTTTCCGACGGTTTTCTGTTCTAGGATTAGTGTGTATGTGTTTCCCTTATATAAAAGCGCTTCTGATTTTTTTTTTTTAGGTTTATCAACGGTTTTCTCTTTATCTTTTATAAAAAAAAATCGTTCTTCTTCACCAATAATAAACAGCTATAGCTTAAATAGGGTTTCAATGCCTCTTTTAAAGTTAAATCAAGATTTTTTTTCCATTATTTTTCATTTCAAGTTGATTTTATGATATGGAATATATTAGATGTAAATCTTGTTCTATTTTTTAATATTTTCATTTACTCAATGTTGTATTTTTCTAAATACTCAAAAACGAAAAACAAAATCTGGTCCATGGATTCTATAAAGCCAATACTTTTCTATATACAAAGACTACATTCTCCAATATAAGAATGCTGGCCTAGTCAAGGAGAAACCTTGACTCTTTGCTGGAGGAAAATGCAAAAGGATTGCACGAGAACACACAGGTAGCATTCCTGATCCTCCATTCCAGGAGAAAAAATGCTGACAGGTACAAAAAAAAAAACTAGGTATGATGGTTAGCCGAAAATTTATTTTAAAACAAGATTAAACACTAAAAGATTTTAGATTTTTCATCAATTTCCTAATCTGAATACAACTTTTGCTTTTTTTTTTAAATATCTTATTCAGCATATTTCCCTAAGAGACATTAAAATGAATGAAAACTTAAGTATTAGTTAAATAATAAGATTTTTGATAATGCATATGTCTTGGCTTCATCAATTCATTATGTAACTGAACGGGTGTAACAGCCACGGTCGTCGGGCCCCACGGCTAAGGACTCACTTACCATACAGGTGACTCAAGCAATGTGGTGAGGGCTTGAGGTGACCCATTATCCCTTTTTATTGCATTATTATGTGCTTTGACTTGGCCATCCCTACTGTTCTTTCAGGAGTGTGACTCCGGAAAAGGAAAATTGCCCTCATTGCCTCCAGGTATTAAGAAATAATGTAAAGAGAAATCGAGAAGGGGAGTGATGTGACATGTCAGATGTGAAGGGGGTAATAAGATGTGGGATTTGGGTCATTGTACATGCATGCATGTAAAACCTTAATTTCTGAAAAGTATGTAGAAAACTGTTCATATATAAGTTCTTATTATGTCAAATCAGTTATATCCAAGCATACTTAAATTTTCCTCAAATGAAATAGAAGTTGAATTGTTAAATAATAACTTATTTTAATAATTCACAGATATACTTATCCTTCCTAAAAAGCCTATTTTTCCATTAACTTTATTTCTTTAGACTATATTCATTACATTTTCTTAAAACTTGGTTTTATTTAACATTTGCATTTTTATGTTACATAAAAAAGAATGCTTTTACGGCATGCAATCCTGTAAGAAACACGAGAGTAAGTTGCTATAATAATGTTAAATATACAAACATATAAATAATATATATATGTTATTTTCCCATCACCATGAGAAGGCAGTGATTTTCACAGCCCACTGTGTACTTCAAAATGAGATAAAAATACTAAGTGAATTATTTGCTCATATATATATATATATATATATATATATATATATATATATATATATATATATATATATATATATATATATATATATATATATATATATATATATATATATATACATATATATATATATATATATATATATATATATATATATATATATATATATATATATATATATATATATATATATATATATATATATATATATATATATATATATATATATATATATATATATATATATATATATATATATATATATATATATATATATATATATATATATATATATATATATATATATATAAATATATATATATATATATATATATATATATATATATATATATATATATATATATATATATATATATATATATATATATATATATATATATATATATATATATATATATATATGCATATAACTAATCTTATATATATGTATATTTATATATATATATATATATATATATATATATATATATATATATATATATATATATATATATATGCATATAACTAATCTTATATATATGTATATATATATATATATATATATATATATATATATATATATATATATATATATATATATATATATATATATATATATATATGTATGCATATACATATATATATATATATATATATATATATATATATATATATATATATATATATATATATATATATATATATATATATATATATATATATATATATATATATATATATATATATATATATATATATATATATATATATATATATATATATATATATATATATATATATATATATATATATATATATATATATATATATATATATATATATATATATATATATATATATATATATATATACATATATATATATATATATATATATATATATATATATATATATATATATATATATATATATATGTATCTATATATATTTACATATATGCGTATATGAATATATGCATATAACTAATCTTATATATATGTATATATAAATGTATATATATATATAAATAT